>SDVV010018533.1:0-13734 GCA_016164225.1 Gammarus roeselii
TGGCGCTAGACGGTGTTGACGCTACTGGCGCTGGAGGGTGTTGACGCTACTGGCGCTGAAGGGTGTTGAAGCTACTGGCGCTGGAGGGTGTTGACGCTACTGGCGCTGGAGGGTGTTGACGCTACTGGCGCTGGAGAGTGTTGATACTACTGGCGCTGAAGGGTGTTGACGCTATTGGCACTAGACGGTGTTGACGCTACTGGCGCTGGAGGGTGTTGACGCTACTGGCGCTGGAGGGTGTTGACGCTACTGGCGCTGGAGGGTGTTGACGCTACTGGCGCTGGAGGGTGTTGACGCTACTGGCGCTGCAGGGGGTTGAATATAATGGCGATGGAGAAAGTTGACGCTACAGGCACCAGGGGGAATTTACACTGTGGGCACTAGAGAGTCTGGTTGAAAAACTGCCAATGCGAGAAAAAAATATGTTCTCCGAAATGGTTGGTTATTGAAGGCAGTTAAGTGTTTTGAGTCACATGGCACTCATGGGGAGAAGACTGAACTAGTGAAAACTGAGGTGAAGTCGCGAGTGAAGGCAGGGTGGGAAGTGTTGGGTGCACTGAAGAGTGTAATAAGCTGTAGGACGATGGAGATGGTAGCCAAGAGAGGGTAATATGAGAGGGTAGTTGTCTCAGCTGTTCTCAACGGAGCTGAGACTTGGGAAACGAATGCAGAGGAGAGAAAACAGTTGAATGTTTTTGAGGTGAAATATTTGAGGAGCATGGCTGGAGTGACGCTCAGAGACAGGATCAATGACGACGTTGTTCGAAGTAGAACAGGGATGGTGAAGAAGTTAGTGTACAGAGTAGATTCTCGTGTTGTGAGATGGTTCGGGAACATGGTGAGAATGGATGTCGGGAGATTATTGAAAAGAGTGATTAAGGCAGAAGCGAGTGAACGTTGGCCTACAGGTAGACCAAAGTTAGGCTGGGTGGATGGCGGGAAGCAGGCGGAAGGAAGGAGAGACATAAGTTGGGAGGCAGCGAGAGAGCGTGTGATGGATAAACGTGAGTGGAGAATAATTGTGAATGGATGAGTTTTGCCGCTGCCCTGATGAGCTTCCCCGCCCTCGGCACATCGTTGAGAGAAGGGATGGTCGTAGGTGATGAGGGCACGGTCAAGATGACGCAAAAGGGGTGTTTACGAGCTGTCAGGTCCTGCTGCTGATAATGACCTCGTACCGCACTAACAACCTAAAGTGTGTGTAGCGAAACGGCTTAGTTTGTTTGAGTGTGAGTGTATGTGAGGAGTGTGAGGTGTGCCATGTCTGTGGCCACCCTCGTTCCTAGGAGATTTGGCCTAGTTTCTGTATTTGCATTCTAATCTTCTCCATTCCAATAAACCTAGAGGATTACTTGGTAATAATTATTTACATCTCACTTCACCTACCATAACCTAGCGTAACGAGAAGTACGGGTCAGTAAACGAAACTTTGACTGGTCACCTAGCATAAAATTGACCAATCCTTTAACCTACCCTAACCTAGCGTAACGAGAAGACGAGAAGCACGGCTCTGTAAATCCAACCATGGCAGGTCGGCTAACCTTACTCTGACCGTGCCACCTCAGCACAGGAACACGCACCAGTAAACCTAACCATGTATGGAAAGTGGGAGACAGCAGGGAGCCAGGCAGCTCTGAGATTAGGCCAGTTTGTGTCCTCCAACTTACTTAGAGCCTCTCATAAAGCTTGTGTCACGTTAATAACTCAGGGACACTTATTTGGGCCCACTAAGCACTGAAAGAGCCGCGGGGCGAGTCTTCAATACGAATAAAAACACTGCAGAGGCTTCGAGTTCTTGAAGTAACTAATCTAATGGTTAAGTGTATTGCTCATCATATATGGTGATCGGGCCTTCTCCGTAGGAACGATTTATCAAAACAGCAGTTTGCGAGTTACCATTTCCAACTCTTTCGATTGCCTCATTTTTTCATGGAAGCTTCGGGAAAGGTTTTTCTAAACTCTCATGAAAGGATATTGAGCTACATGTGTGGCCCCATGAAAAATAACCCAACAACTACTTTTGTTTCAACGAGCGTTCAGATGATTCATTTTGGTGACCGGCTTATCGGACCGTGAAGGATTTGTAGCAGCAGCAGCGCCAAAGTACTTATCGTGTAACGCAATGCTCCGTCGATACCACAAGTTTTCCAGCTGCTCACGCTGACATCCGATGCATGTTCATGTAAGTTGAATGTAAGGCAATCGAATCCCACGTACGGCGCAACACACCGAGGAATTGTTTCTGAGAGCTCAACACACCGAGGAGTTGACTCTGAGAGAGCTCTATACAGCGAACAGCTGTCTCTGAGAGAGCTCAATACACCGAGGAGTTGTCTCTGAGAGAGCTCAATGCACCGAGGAGTTGTCTCTGAGAGAGCTCAATACACCGGGAAGTTGTCTCTGAGAGAGCTCAACACACCGAGGAGTTGTCTCTGAGAGAGCGCAATACACCGAGGAGTTGTCTCTGAGAGAGCTCAACACACCGAGGAGTTGTCTCTGAGAGAGCTCAACACACCGAGGAGTTGTCTCTGAGAGAGCTCAATACACCGAGGAGTTGTATCTGAGAGAGCTCAACACACCGAGGAGTTGTCTCTGAGAGAGCTCAATGCACCGAGGAGTTGTCTCTTAGAGAGCTCAATACACCGATCAGTTGTCTCTGAGAGAGCTCAATACACCGAGGAGTTGTCTCTGAGAGAGTTGCAATCTCACATAGCATATTCTTCTCCATCACACCCTAGATGGACCCTTACTAGAATTCTTTAGGCCTATTATGTAATAATCAATGCGCGATAGAAAGTGATCTGTTTTTAGTGAATAAAAGCCTGCTTTTTCATGTTATGTATACATATATTGGGATAAATCCCATGCCTCTGAATTAAACGGGTAAGACTGTTAAAACACATTACTGCTCGGGAAGGCGTACATTCAGGGGGCATATGCCAACACTGGTCAACAAGTTAAACTGGGACAAGACGATTCTGACAGTTTGTCTGATGAGATTGCGACGATTGAGTGCGTCAAGTTAGTTAAACGTGGATATCAGATACCGTAGACTAAACGCACGAGTTTTAGCCTGCCACAATTTTCCTCGACAAGATTACATTGAAGTTGATGATGGTACATCACATATGAAGTGCAATGAATTTTAATACTATCGCATTATACATTTTTGAATTGCTTTATTTTTAGCGGTACACAAACTTTGGTTCATGTTGGAATGAATGGAATACATAAAACTCATTCGAACGCATCATTCCTAGATTTATTGTAAAGTTATGGTAGTAACAAACTCATTATTTGAACAGTGAAAAGTTTCGAATTACAATACAACCGTTCGATTATCATTTTATCAACTGAAATCTGAGCATATTGTTTGCAAGCCTTCCAAAACGTCCACTCAGGAGCATACAGTTTGTAAGCCTCCTGAAACGCCCACTCAGAAGCATACTGTTTGTAAGCCTCCCGAAACGTCCACTCAGTAGCATACTGTTTGTAAGCCTCCCGAAACGTCCACTCAGGAGCATACAGTTTGTAAGCCTCCTGAAACGCCCACTCAGAAGCATACTGTTTGTAAGCCTCCCGAAACGTCCACTCAGGAGCATACAGTTTGTAAGCCTCCTGAAACGCCCACTCAGAAGCATTCTGTTTGTAAGCCTCCCGAAACGTTCACTCAGGAGCATGCTGTTTGTAAGCCTCCTGAAACGTCCACTCAGGACCATACTGTATGCAAGCCTCCGGAAACGTCCACTCAGAAGCATACTGTTTGCAAACCTCCTTAAACTTCACTCTGCAGCAAACTATTTCCAAGAATACACTCAGGAACATGCTGTTTGCAAACTTCCTTAAACTTTCACTCTGAGGCATACTCTTTGTCAGCCTCCTTAAACTTCACCTCAGGATCATACTGTTTGTAAATCTCCCACCTCAGCAGCATACTAATTTTAATCATCTTTAAACGCCCACTCAGGAGCATACTTATTTGTAAGCCTTCTTATGCGCCCAAACCGGTGCATACTGTTTGTAAGCCTCCTCAAGCGTCCACTCAGGATCATACTGTTTGTAAGCCTCCTTAAACTTCCACTCTGGGGCATACTGCTTGTCAGCCTCCTTAAACTTCACCTCAGGAGCATACTGTTTTTAAACAGCCCTAAACGCCCACTCAGGAGCATACTGTTTGAAAACCTCCTTAAGCGCCCACTCAGGAGCATACTGTTCGTAAACCTCCTTAAACGCCCACTCAGGAGCATACTGTTTGTAAACCTTCTTAAGCGCCCACTCAGGATCATACTGTTTGCGAACCTTCTTAAGCGCCCACTCAGGAGCATACTGTTCGTAAACCTCCTTAAACGCCCACTCAGGAGCATACTGTTTGTAAGCCTCCTTAAGCGCCCACTCAGGATCACACTGTTTGTAAACCTTCTTAAGCGCCCACTCAAGAGCATACTGTTTGTAAACCTTTTTAAGACTAGAATCGAAATCGCCGAACATTTATCAAACATTTCACCCAATCTCTCACAAATGGCACTTGCCCCTCTAAATGGAAAGAAGCCAATGTTACTCCAATTTAAAAAAAAGGGACAAAAAGAGTCCCGGCAATTACCGTCCAATTAGTCTCACCTCAGTCATTGGCAAACTGATGGAAAGTTTGATAACGGATATAAATAAAGATTTTTAAAATCAAACAAACTGATTGGCGACTCTCAGCATGGCTTTAGACACAGCCGTCCCTGTCTTACGAACCTGCTACTTTTTTCCAGAATAAAATAGAAATCCAGGACACAAAATCTCCAATCGATATAATTTAGCATGATTTGATAAAGCCCACCACAAGCGCCTAGTTAGTAAATTGCACAGCATCGGTATTCGAAGCGAGCTTAACAACTGAATAAAATGCTGGTTTACGGACAGACGGCAGCGAGTTGCAATTAACGGAGCTTCTTCCCCCTGGGATAATGTCACAAGCGGCGTGCCTCAAGGATCCGTGTTAGGGCCAGTTCTCTAAACCTTATCCAATAACGATCTCGATAGCAACGTACTCTCAAACATTAGCAAGTTTTCAGACGACACTAAGATAATGGGAAGAGTACAAACTGAATTAGAGCGTCAGCAGATCCAACTAGACTTGAACAAAATTGTTGATTGGTCAGAAAAGTGGCAAATGAAATTTAATGTAGGCAAATGTAAAGTTATGCACATAATCCTCATAACCTCAAACACGAATATTCAATATCCGAAAAGAAACTCATTCCTATCACCGAAAAGAGATATTTAGGTGTAATCATTATTAATTACTTAAAAAGTGGCAAGCAATGTAACGATGACGCCAAGAAAGGCAACAAAGTGCTAGGTATGATATCCTGCACTATCTCGTACAAAAACGAAGACAGTAAGGTCAAGTTATACAATGCATTTGTTAGACCGCATCTCGAGTATTCCGTTCAATTTTGGTCTCCGTATCTTAGAAAAGACGTTATTAAATTAGAGAAGGTTCAACGCAGAGCTACCAAACTCATCCCTTCGCTGCTGAACAAATCGTATGAAGACAGGCTACGTGATCTCATTCTTTATTCGCTAGAGAAATGTAGAGTCAGAGTCGACATGATTGATGTGTGGAATATGAAGGGTAAGAAAAACGTCGACCGAGCTAGCCTTTTCACTCTAGATACGAACGGAGTGACTAGGAACAATGAATACAAAATCGTTGGGAAACGTTTCTCACTCGACATCACGCGCAATTTCTTCACTTATTGAGTTGTCGAAGAATGGAACAAACTTCCAGCGGAGGTGGTCAACAGCAATACAATCGAAACGTTTAAGTCTCGGCTGCATAAGTTCAACATAAATCGCCGATAAACAGCTAAGCCCATGAAGCTCTCTTAGACGTTCTACTTCCGAACTTGCTATCTTGCTATCAAAAGGCAACCTAGTTTGGGCCATTAGGCCTGTTGTCGTCTTACTATACTTGTAAACACTTATAAGCGCAGACTCAGGAGCATACTGTTTGTAAATCTCCTTAAGCGCCCACTCAGGATCATGCTGTTTGTAAGTCTCCCTAAACTTCCACTCTGGGGAATACTGTTTGTCAGCCTCCTTAAGCTTCACCTCACGAGCATACTGTTTGTAAAACTCCTTAACCTTCCACTCTGGGGCATACTGTTTGTCAGCCTCCTTAAACTTCACCTCAGGAACATACTGTTTTTAAACATCCTTTAACGCCACTCAGGGGCATTCTCTTTGTAAGCCTTCTTAAGCGCCCACTGAGGAGCATACTGTTTGTAAACCTCCTTGAACTTCCACTCTGGAGCATACTGTTTGTCACCCTCCTTAAGCTTCACCTCAGGAGCATATTGTTTGTAAGCCTCTTAAAAAATCAACCACTCTGGAGCATACTGTTTGTAAAGCTCCTCAAGCCTCCAATCACGATCATACTGTTTGTAAACCTCCTTAAACGCCCTCTCAGGAGCATACTCTTTGCAAACCTCCCTAAGCGCCCACTCAGGAGCATAATATGACCGGATCGATGATGTGTGTCAAAGTGTGAATGCAGGAGCAGAATACTTCCCAGTTGAGGGTGTTAGTGTATGCAGGACCAGAATACTTCCCGGTTCAGTGTGTTAGTGAATGCAGGAGCTAAATGCTTCCCAGTTGAGGGCGTTAGTAAATGCAGGACCAGAATGCTTCCCAGTTGAGGGTGTTGGTGTATGCAGGATCAGAATACTTCCCAGTTGATGGTGTTAGTGTATGCAGGACCAGAATACTTCCCAGTTGAGGGTGTTAGTGAATGCAGGACCAGAATACTTCCCAGTTGAGGGCGTTAGTGTATGCAGGACCAGAATACTTCCCAGTTGAGGGTGTTAGTGTATGCAGGACCAGAATACTCCCCTGTTGAGGGTGTTAGTGTATGCAGGACCAGAGTACTTCCCGGTTGAGGGTGTTAGTGTATGCAGGACCAGAATACTTCCCAGTTGAAGGTGTAAGTGTATCCAGGACCAGAATACTTTCCAATTGAGGGCGTTAGTGTATTCAGAACCAGAATACTTCCCAATCGAGGGTGTTAGTGTATGCAGGACCAGAATGCTTCCCAGTTGAGGGTGTTTACAAGTGTTAACAAGTGTAGGAAGACAACAACAGGTCTTTTGGCCCAAACTAGGTTGTCTTTTGTAGCATGAGTGTTGGTTCTGGAGTAGAACGTCTAAGAGGCCTATTGGCCTAAACTAGGTTGCCTTTTGGTAGCAAGAGGATTAATTTTGAAGTAGAACGTCTAAGAGAGCTTCGTGTGCCATTTCTGTTTTCTTTATAACAACAGGAAATGGAACGGTTTAGCTATTAATCGGCGATTTATGTAGAACTTATCGAGCCGCGACTTAAACGTTTCGATTGTATTGCTGTTTACAACCTCCGTTGGAAGTTTGTTCCATTCTTCGACAACTCTATACGTGAAGAAATTACGCGTGATGTTGAGTGAGAAACGTTTCCCAATGATTTTGTATCCATTGTTCCTAGTCACTCCGTTTGTATCTAGAGTGAAAAAGCTCGCTCGGTCGACGTTTTCCTTATCCTTCATAATCTACCACACTTTTATCATGTCGCCGCTGACTCGACGTTTCTCTAGCGAATAAAGGTCGCGTTCACGAAGCCTGTCTTCGTACGATTTATTCCGCAGCGAAGGGATGAGTTTGGTAGCTCTAAGATGAACTTTCTCAAGTTTAATATCGGCTTTTCTATGGAATGGAGACCAGAATTGAACGGCATATTCGAGATGCGGTCTAACAAATGCATTAAATAACTTGAGGATACTGTGCTGGTTTTTGTATGAGATAGTGCGGGATATCATACCTAGCACTTTGTTGCCTTTCTTGGCAGCATCGTTACATTGCTTGCTGCTTTTTAAGTCGTTACTAATGATGACACCTAAATCTCTCTCTTCGGTGACGGGAATGAGTTTTTTTCCTGACATTTACTATTCGTGTTTGAGGTTATGAAGACATATGTGCATAACTTTGCATTTGTCGACACTAAATTTCATTTGCCAATTTTCTGACCAATCAAGTTGGATCTGCTGACACTCTAGTTCAGTTTGCACTTTTCCTCAGACCTTAGTATCGTCTGCAAACTTGCTAATGTTTGAGAGTACGTTGCTATCGAGATCGTTAATGAATATTATAAAGATAACTGGCCCTAACACGGATCTTTGAGGCACGCCGCTTGTAACGTTACCCCAGAGGGAGGAAGCTCCGTAAGCCAGCATTTTATCCAGCTGCTAAGCTCGCCTCGAATACCGATGCTGTACAATTTACTAATTAGGCGCTTGTCGGGGACTTTATCAAAAGCCTTTTGAAAGTCAAGGTAAATGATATCGATTGGAGATTTTGTGTCGTGGATTTTGATTATATTTCTGAAAAAGAGCAGCAGATTTGTGAGACAGGAACGGTTGTGTCTAAAGCCATGCCGGGAGTCGCTAATCAATTTGTTTGATTCTAAGAATTCTGTAATTTTATCCGTTATCAAATTTTCCATCAACTTGCCAATGACTGAGGTGAGACTAATTGGACGGTAGTTGCCGGGACATTTTTTCTCTCCTTTTTTAAAAATTGAGTATTATTGGCCTCTTTCCATTTAGAAGGGCAGGTGCCATTTGTGAGAGATTGAGTGAAAATGTTTGATAAATGTTCGGTGATTTTGTTTCTAGTATCTTTTAGAATTCTAGGATGAATTTGGTCTGGACCTGGAGATTTGGTGACTTTCAATTTATCTATATATTTAATAACTTCGGCGGGGAAAAAGTTCACTGTTGTGAGGGCTTCACTTTGTTTTGCCGCTACGATATCCTCAGGATTAGGAAAATCCTGATTCTCTAACGTAAATACAGAGCAAATGTATTCGTTAAGTAGAACACTCATTTTGGTGTCGTCCGTTTCTAGCTCACCAACATCGTTCTCGAGAGGACCTATTACAGATTTTACTTCTTTTTTTTGCTTGAAATATAACTAAAAAATTGTTTATGATTAGTTGTGGAATTGGCAGCAATTTCATTTTCATAATCTTTCTTCTTACGTTTCAGGACCCTCTTTAGATCTCGTCTGCTAATTTCGTATTCATTTTTTGCTACGTCATCATGTCGATGTCTCTGCTTAACCGAATGCTTTGCTTTCTTTTGTGAATGAAGGCGCTACAATTCTCATTTCCAGTACTTGGGCTGATAGGCTGTTGTTCGCCGGTTTTTGCGAGGGATATGCCCATGTTCGATATTTTTAAGCGCAGTCACGAAATAGTTAAGCGATTGATTGACATCTTGTCCGAGGATTATATTTGCTGACGTTATTGACTCTCTTAAGCCATCAAAATTAACTAATCTGAAGTCAGGGACTTTTTCGCAGTTTGTTGATGTTTTCAATTCGAGCTCTATCAAAAATCGGATACAGTTGTGGTCACTAGTTCCGAGTGGTTCGCCTACTTCGACGTTCGTGACATGAGAGTTGCTTGCACTAAATAGGAGATCAAGAATGTTGCTACCTCTTGTAGTGTCTTCACCATTTGGGTCATGAACTTATTGTCTGCAAAATCAATCAGACGTTGGCCGGTGGCAGTGCATTCGTCTGTTTCCCAATCAATGTCGGGGATATTGAAGTCGCCAAGCACAATACTGTGTTGTGTTGTGACAACATCGACGAGGGTTTTGTAAAGATCGATACCATCTGCAACCTTGCTTTTAGGGGGGCGATAGACGAGAGTGATTTGACATTTTATTTGTTTGCCGACTACTTTGACTGATACTATGCCGTGCCTGTTGTTTGGAATGCTGACTTCTAATATTTGCAGAGTGTTTTTCGAGAAACAGCACTCCTCCGCCCTCTCGGCCTTGTCTATCTTTGTGAAATAGTGAGTAACCGGGAAGAGTAACTTCGCCAAAACAATGCTTGGTGCTCGATTTCATCCACGATTCTGTGATAGCTATGATGTCGATACTTTCATTCAATGCAAGGATACATAATTCTTCGATTTTGTCTCTGAGACTTCTAGCGTTCACGTAGTAACATTTGAGAGTACCGTTAGTCACATTGACTTGATTTGCTTGACTTATTTTGCTTCTACTCTGAGGTCTTGTGTCGGAGTCAAGACTTTCGTTTTCCTTAACACGGATTATACTAGCGGAGCTGCGACTACTGCCACTAACTCGGACTGGATTGATGACAAGAACTTTTTTGCTAGGACCTGTGGTGGTGTTTTGATGGGCACTTGTATTTGTTGTGTATTTTGTGTTGAAACGGGCGGAGGTCGCTGTGTCGTTTCGTCGGGCACTGCTTGCGGAGTTGTTGGTATGATATCGTTTACGTTTTTTTACTTATTTTCGTTGACAAGTCCGGCGCCGATGTTTTCAAGGATGTTTTCGATAGTATCAAGTTCATACGTGTTAATGCGAGCCTTGTTGGCGATTCTATTAAAGTTATAGTACTTTGGGTCGATCATCGTATCCCATTGATCCGAAAAAGAGATTTTCTGGACTTTGCAGAAAGTTGCTAGGCGATTGTTAAGTAAAATCATCTTGCTTAACTTATATCTACTTTGGTTCGGATCGGGCAGGATGTCAGTGACATGGAGGTTCGCGTATGAAGGTATTAGTGTGTGCAGGACCAGAATACTTCCCAGTTGAGGGTGTTAGTGTAGGCAGGACCAGAATACTTCCCAGTTGAGGGTGTTAGTGTATGCAGGACCAGAATACTTCCCAGTTGAGGGTGTTAGTGTATGCAGGACCAGAATACTCCCCTGTTGAGGGTGTTAGTGTATGCAGGACCAGAATACTTCCCAAATGAGGGTGTTAGTGTATGCAGGGCCAGAATACTTCCCAGTTCAGGGTGTTAGTGTATGCAGAACCAGTATACTTCCCCAGTTGATGGTGTTAGTATATGCAGGACAAGAATACTTCCCAGTTGAGAGTGTTAGTGTATGCAGGACCAGAATACTTCGCAGTCGAGGGTGTTAGTGTGTGCAGGACCAGAATACTCCCCAAATGAGGGTGTTAGTGTATGCAGGACCAGTATACTTCCCAGTCGAGGGTGTTAGTGTATGCAGGACTAGTATACTTCCCCAGTTGATGGTGTTAGTATATGCAGGACAAGAATACTTCCCAGTTGAGGGTGTTAGTGTATGCAGGACCAGAATACTTCCCAGTCGAGGGTGTTAGTGCATGCAGGACCAGAATACTCCCCAGTTGAGGGTGTTAGTGTATGCAGGACCAGAATACTTCTCAATCGAGGGTGTTAGTGTATGCAGGACCAGAATACTTCCCAGTTGAGGGTGTTTGTGTATGCAGGACCAGTATACTTCCCAGTAGATGGTGTTAGAGTATGCAAGACCAGAATACTCCCCAGTTGAGGGTGTTAGTGAATGAAACCATCCTGAGTTATCCCAATGTTGAAGGTCAATGGAATAAAATCTTCTTTCTTCAATCAAAACCCAAAACAAAATCCGAAGTAACCCAACGCTCCAGCATTTAATAACCCAACGCTCTAGCATTTAGTAACCCAACGCTCTAGCATTTAGTAACCCAACGCTCTAGCATTTAGTAACCCAACGCTCTAGCATTTAGTAACCCAACGCTCTAGCATTTAGTAACCCTACGCTCTAGCATTTATACTTACACGCGTGCTGTAAAGACTGCTACTCGAAGAGGTTTGTGTGATGGTCATAAGGCAGAATAATAAGACGGTAAGCGTCGACGAAGTGGTCAGACGGGGAAGCTTTTATTGATGAGTCTGAATACGTTTAATAAAAACATTAATATTCAACGGATAATATGAAAAAATAATCAAACGAGTATGACCGTTAAAAATTGGTTATCAGCTCACGTTCAGTGTTACATGAAGATAGTATACAGTGTTACATGAAGATAGTATACAGTGTTACATGAAGATAGTATACAGAGTTACATGAAGATAGTATACAGTGTTACATGAAGATAGTATACAGTGTTACATGAAGATAGTGCACAGTGTTACATGAAGATTGTATACAGTGTTACATGAAAATAGTATACAGTGTTACATGAAGATAGTATACAGTGTTACATGAAGATAGTACACAGTGTTATATGAAGATAGTAAACAGTGTTACATGAAAATAGTATACAGTGTTACATGAAGATAGTATAGTGTTACATGAAGATAGTGTACAGTGTTACATGAAGATTGTATACAGTGTTACATGAAGATAGTATACAGTGTTACATGAAGATAGTATACAGTGTTACATGAAGATAGTACACAGTGTTATATGAAGATAGTATAGTGTTACATGAAGATAGTATACAGTGTTTCAGGAAGATAGTATACAGTGTTACATGAATATAGTATACCGTGTTACATGAAGATAGTATACAGTGTTACATGAAGATAGTATACCGTGTTACATGAAGATAGTATACAGTGTTACATGAAGATAGTATGCATTGTTACATGAAGATAGTATACAGTGTTACATGAAGATAGTATACAGTGTTACATGAAGATAGTATACAGTGTTACATGAAGATAGTATATAGTGTTACATGAAGATAGTATACAGTGTTACATGAAGATAGTATACAGAGTTACATGAAGATAGTATACAGTGTTACATGAAGATAGTATACAGTGTTACACGAAGATAGTATACAGTGTTACATGAAGATAGTAAACAGTGTTACATGAAGATAGTATACAGTGTTACATGAAGATAGTATACAGTGTTACATGAAGATAGTATATAGTGTTACATGAAGATAGTTTACAGTGTTACATGAAGATAGTATACAGTTTCATGAAAATATTATACAGTGTTACATGAAGATAGTATACAGTGTTACATGAAGATAGTATACAGTGTTACATGAAGATAGTATACAGTGTTACATGAAGATAGTATACAGTGTTACATGAAGATAGTATACAGTGTTACATGAAGATAATATACAGTGTTACATGAAGATAGTATACAGTGTTACATGAAGATAGTATACAGTGTTACATGAAGATAGTATACAGTGTTACATGAAGATAGTATACAGTGTTACATGAAGATAGTATACAGTGTTACATGAAAATAGTATACAGTGTTACATGAAGATAGTATACAGTGTTACACGAAGATAGTATACAGTGTTACATGAAGATAGTATACAGTGTTACATGAAGATAGTATACAGTGTTACACGAAGATAGTATACAGTGTTACATGAAGATAGTATACAGTGTTACATGAAGATAGTGTACAGTGTTACATGAAGATAGTATACGTCGCACCAAATAGCAGATGACGGCCGGTTCTGATTCTCTCCTGTCCACCCACATCACGCTTATCATTCCCACCCGTCACTGCTCTAACATACCTCCGTCGTCCATCCACCATCTTGGTCATTTCAATCTTCTTGTGCCTTGCATTAACCATCGCCCAGCATCCAGCCGCCGGTCAGTAACGGACCCTTTCAACAGTAACGCGCACCTTCCGCCATTTGTCGACCATTAGCCAGCAGATATCGACACGGAACCTTCCATAATGCGATGATTAATAATCATCGACAAAACATTGCCCACCGTAAACTGACACCCACTATTTACCTTCCACTCCTCACCACCTAATAACCACCATCCACGACCCACCGCCTAGTGACCACAACTGTATCCGTTTTTTGATAGAGCTCGAGTTGAAAACATCAACAAACAACGAAAAAATCCCTAACTTCAGATTGGCTAATTTTGA
>SDVV010018534.1:0-13734 GCA_016164225.1 Gammarus roeselii
GTAGAGGCCTGTGTGTTTTCCGAAAGCGATCATTTTTTTCCGGTGTTCCGTTTCTGTGAGCAGGCGTTGTAGGTTGCACGGGGGGCTCAAGAAGGCTCGTCGGGCTGCTGCGAGTGCATCACAATCTACTAGCAAGTGTTTCACGCTTATTGCCATTTGGTGGCAACAGGGGCATGGTGGTGCGTTCGGTCCCATGTCTACGTCCATTAGGTGGTTGTGAGTTATCCACGTGTGTCCCGTGCATAGACGGTTGATGAACACTTGGTCTCTCCTATTAGAAAACCTGGTGTCCCTCTCTCCCACGGATGGTTCAACTGCAAGCATCTTTTGTCCACTTTGTTGCCAAGAGTCGTTCCATCGTGTTGTTATGCGTGAGTTGATGACTGGGAACCAGTCTCGGTAATGTATAGAGATGAATTAGCGAGGGAATCTGCGCGCTCGTTTCCTCTTATTCCCACGTGTCCAGAGATCCAGCAGAACTCGACCGCTTGGCCCGTCTCGGACATCGTGTTGCATTTTCCTATGAGCAGGGTGATCAAAGTGCAGAGTTTTCAGCTGGGTGAGAACACTCAGACTGTCTGAAAATATAACATATTTGGGGAGGTGGTCACTTTTTGTAATGGAGATGGCCAATTCGAGGGCGAGCAGCTCTGCAGAGCATACAGAGGCCTCTTGGGGTAGGGTGGCCGAACGCTAGGTCCCTTCGCCTACGGCGGCAGCTCCCACTCTGTCCGGTGTTTTGGAGCAGTCAGTGTATATATGGCGGTGCTCAGAGTACTGTTCATCGCGGAGTCGCGAGAATTCTCGGCGGTACGTGTTGGTTCGGGTTGTTGCTTTAGGGTACGTTTGCAAATCTAGTTGGTGTGTTGATTTGAAGAATTCGATATGAGAATGAAAACTTGATTGCTGTGCAGCTGATGTTCAGCGTGGTCAGTAAGTTGTCCACACATAGAGAAAAGGGTGGGCATATGCTCTTCTTAGTCGCAAAGAGGCGTTTAGCGAAAATTTATGTGACGTCACTGAGTGCTGGGCTATTGATGGTACTCCTTGTCTTGAAATATTACAAAGACCTCTTGGGGTGAGAGTTTGTTTCTCCGCAGCGAGAGTTCGTTTCTCCGGAGCGGAAGTGAAGCTCGTTAGCAAGCACGTTCAGGTATTCGATGGGTGTGAAACGGAACGCAGCGGTTGTGATACGCAGGGCGTGATTTACGATGATGGAGAGAGGTTCAAGGGTGTTTTTGACTGCTGAACCATAAACAATTGAGCCACAGTCAATGCGCGAGGGTATTATTGTTCTGAATAACGTCATGCCGGTGTCCATATCGGCTCCGAATTTCAAGGATGTTACAGAGAGGATAAGCCCGGTTTCCTTTTTGCAGCGAGTCTCCAGGGCTGTAATATGAGATCGCCATGTTAGTTTAGGGTCCCACACAAGACCAAGGAATTTTATTGATACATCATAAACTAGCGGAGTGTTGTTCAGCGTTAGGGCTGGTTTTAGGTGTAAGCCGGGCACATGAGTAGAGTGCATGCTTTTTGTTTTGGATGGCGAGAATCGGAATCCGTTTAAGGAGGCCCAGTTCCAGACTAGGTTTAAACATTTCTGGAGTTCCTGTTGAATTTGTCAGGAGGCAAGGGTGCCTGTAGCTATTTTGTTAGTCGTCCACGTATAGTGATGAAAGCAATCTTCCGTCACGGGGAAGAATGTCTGCTATCTGGTCGATTTTGTGTATGAAAAGAGTGACACTGAAGACGCTTCCTTTGGGAACGCCCATTTCTAGCGGATAGGATGGTGACAGGGAGTCGCCGACTTTAACCCTGAAGGTGCGATTTTGCAAGAATTGGTGGATGTAACGTGGTAAATGGCCTCTTAGCCCTTTGCGGTGGAGATCCTTCATGATGCCACATTTCCAGGTGGTATCGTATGCTTTATCCACGTCGAAAAATATGGAAGCCACGTGTTCCCCTCGGACAAATGCCTGTCTAGCGTCAGATTTCAGTCTTACAAGGTGGTCCGTCGTTGAGTGGTGCTTGGGGCCGCCACACTGGATGCTGTTCAGAGGTGGATGCATATCAAGGTTGTGGAAAAGGTGCGTGTTTATCATTCTTTCCATGGTCTTGCAGAGAACGTCGGTAAGAGCGATGGGGCGATAGTTATGTGGGTCACCGTGAAATTTCCCGGGTTTGGGTATTGGGATAATAACAGATTTCCGCCATTGATCGGGAAAAAAAGTTTGAATACAGTGTTGAACTTTTAATAAGTGCTCACGGGCACCATCTGGGAGATTCTTGATCATGTTGATGTGCACCCGGTTTGGCCCAGATGAAGTTTCACGTGTATGGTCTATTGCGCACTGTAGTTCGCGGAGAGAGAAAGGTTTGTTGTAGGCCTTTTCGTTTCTAGAAGTGAATTCAAGATGTTCACTTTCTCGCAAGTCCTTTTACCGTAGGAAAGCAGCCGTGTAGTTTGTTGATTGCGACATCTGGCTAATAGTCTGAGCTAGTTTATTTGCGATTTCCGCGTGGGAAGAAGACGTTCTGCCTCCGTCTGAAAGGATGTTAATAGGTCGCTCAGGTTTTCCCTGGATACGTCGGATCTTTCCCACACTTGGGAGAGAGGGGTGTTTCGATTAATAATGTTGACAAACTGGGCCCAGCTTTCACGTTTCTTCTCCGCTCGAAGTTTTTGGTTTACAAAAGATGCCCTTTTCCACGCTGCTCGGTTGCTGGGGAACCGTGCACGTCGACAGGCATTGTATAGCCTTTCACGCTCATCTCTTGCTTCTTGCAACTCTCGGCACCAGCATGGTTTCGGAAAGAAGGTTGAAGGTGAATATTGGGGAATGCTTGCATCGGCTGCAGCTTGAAACTTTCCGTATAGATGGGCGATGAGGTAGTGTTCCGAAAGATTTTCGGAGATCCGTCCATATCTCTCCACGCGATGTGTGCCGAGTATTCCACCAAGCAGGCTTTTCGGTAGTTGAATCGAAGTTCTTGTAGAGCAGGGTTCCTTAGTGGGTTAGTGAGAAGCGATATGATGACTGGGTTATGGTCGCTGTCGTGTGTTGAAGGCAAAACTCCCCAACCGAGTTGGGGTGTCAGAGTGGGGGTGCAGATGGATAAATCGATGGCAGTTTCACTTTCGGAAGTGATTCGGGTCGGTTGTCTGTCGTTGAGAAGGACCGGGTTGTGAGTGTTTATGGTGTTAGTCATTATCACTCCCCTGGGGTCTGTTCTCCCGCATCCCCATGTTTCATGGTAGAGGTTGAAGTCTCCAAGGACGAGTATTGGCGAGGACAGTTGGTTTAACAATTCGGTCATACGTTCTTCCGAGCGGTCATGGCTACGTGACGAGTAGATGGATACCACTGTTATTGGCCTTGAGACGCATATCGTTAAAGAGATGGCTTTGAGTTTTGTCCTCAGGGGAAGGGGGAGGTGAGGTACGCTTTGGTGGATCATAAGTGCCACTTCGCCGTGAGCAGTCCCGTTGGTGTGGCCTTCACGGCGGTGTTTAATATATTATGGGATTCTGAAGGTGGCGGTGTCTCTGAGTTTGATCTCTTGGAGACCTATCACCAAAGGCTTATGGGTGGCGATTAATGATAGTAATTCGTCTTTCTTGTTTCCGAGTCCCTGGCAGTTCCACTGAAGCATTTTGGTGTTCATTTTGAAAGCTGTTCACACTCAGACCTTGATGATCTTGAGTGGTCACGTGATTTGCTGGAGCTTTTGTGGTGTTCGCGTTTTTGGGTTTGCCCAGGGGTTCCGGGTCGGGAGTGTTCACGGGAATGTCCGCCTTTGGTGGAAGGCGGTCGGCTGTGATTGCTGCAATCGCGGCTGCGAGTGCTCTTGTGGGAGGACGAGGGCTTGTGCTCTTTGTCTCTGCTTCGTGAGAGAGTGCGCTTTTCTGGTGCGTTAGCTTTTTTGATCTGCGTGGGTGGTTGTGTGGAGTGCGAGCTATTTGGGCCAGGAAAGATGACTGGTTGTTCAGAGGTCTCGCGAATGAGTTTTTGAAATGAGCGCCGTCGTCGAGGCGGTGATCACCTTTGCTGGTGGCGTGTTCGTGAGTCGGGTTTGTTAACGAATGGTCGTGTCTCTTGCAGTGGTCTTCCGCGAATGGAGCCGCATTTGAGACGGGTGGAGGTACTTCTGGATTCTTGTCATGGCGGGCCGTTATTTGAGAGTTGTTACTGATCGTTTTGCTCAGTGGCGCCTGGGCATTGGAGGCGTCTTCATCTCTCTACCTTTGTTTTTAAGTAGTGAGCCTTGCTGCGTGATCAATTGGGGGGGGGGGGTGCAACCATCTCGGCGTCCTCCTGGGCATCGCAGAGATTATTTCTAGGACTGTGCATCTTTGGTGCAGGGGCGGTTGCTGGGCTGAGTTAGGAAGCACTGCAGCCAGGCAGGAGTGTTTGAGTTTTGTTACGATGTTGTCTTGATGTGTGGATGTCGTCGGGAGAGTTTAGTTGAATTGATGATTCTACTGCTATGGCATAATTGAGGCGGTTTGGGTTATTGTCTTTCCAGATGTGGATGGCTTGTTTCCGTGTAACTCTGCGTTCGTTTTGTGTGGTTATTTTTTTTTGGTCCATGTATACTGGGCAGTCGCGGTCGCCTGACTCATGGTAGCATTTAGGGTGGCTGGCTGTGCAGTCTTTTCTGTCGTGCTAGCCGGCGCAGTTCCTACTACGTTGGGGTGTATGCGGCTGGCAGTATGCGATGACGTGGTCGTATTCAAGGCATTTTTTGCATATTGGGGGCCATGTTGCAATTAAGTTTTGGTTCTTCCTTGTTCACCCGGGATTTCTATGAATTCCAGTGCGTCGTATCCTGGGAAGGTAATTTGGTGTGCGGTAGAACTTGCGTTACGTGATTTTATCCATTTTGCTTGGCGGATTTGGATAATTCCGTAATTCTCAGCCAGACCTTCAGTGAAAGCACGGAGGTCGGTTGTAGGTGTGTAACGCGAGGTGTATAGAATTTGTTCGGTATCGTTGAAGGACGGATGTGTTTCAACTGTAACTTTGAGTTTGTTTATGTGGGTAATTCTTGTATAGCGTTACTTTGTTTACGCTCTTCGACGTTGGCCAGATATTTTTTTCCCTGTCGTTGAATTTCTTTCGGTTTTCCTCCAAGTTGTTGTTCGGTGAGTGACTTCATAATTTTAAATGGATTAGCTGAAAAAGCAACTTTGTTTGCACCACTTTCTTTGAACGTTATGCGGAAGTGGGTAGGGATTGGTGCCGGTCTTTTTTCCTGGGTAGGAGTGTCATTCTGGGAAGAGCGCATCGAGACTACAGCCTGTCGTCGCCCGACCCCATGATCTCTCAGGTATTGGAGGATCGCTCTCTCAGTCTCCTCCTCTGGGCAATCTCTACGTCCGGTAGGGTGTCCGTTTACTTTGCAGTAAAAACAGTGCGGTTCTTCGGACCGGCACGACTGGGGATCTTCACGTTTG
Organism: Gammarus roeselii; assembly: GCA_016164225.1. Classification (NCBI taxonomy): domain Eukaryota; kingdom Metazoa; phylum Arthropoda; class Malacostraca; order Amphipoda; family Gammaridae; genus Gammarus; species Gammarus roeselii. Next base: position 5,462 of record SDVV010018534.1, read on the forward strand.
TCAAGGTCGTTTTGGGAGCAGTATGAGCATCTTTGCTTACCATTACAGTTTCCGCTCGTGTCCGTATTTCTGGCATTTATAACATCGCATCGGACGTCTCTCGAATGGTGTAACCTTGGTTTTGGTAGCGCAGAAGGGAATGTCTAGATATTTAGGTAGAGTAGAGCATTTGAATTTTAGTATCAGGGCTGTGGTGGTCTCGCGTCTTGGTGTGATCTTTGGTGCGATTTTTGCTTCGACAAAGCTGACTTCGCATTGAACGAGTCTAGTGATGTACTCCTCGATTTCCTCCTTCGGGATATCTTCAACGTAGATCAAACCTGAGCTTGTAGAGAATGTCGGGTGTGGCACTATTTTGCATGGCTTTTCACAGAGACTAGTTTCGGAGAGAATTGTGTCACTTTCAAGTTTTGTGTCTAGTCTGATGGCAAAGCCTTCGTCGCCGCTGGTGGCGACGCTCAGGACTGGGAAGTCAGTGCAAGAGCCCAGCTTTTTCCGCAAAGTGTATGGACAAATAACTGGCTGTCTTCGGCATCGAACGTGATCTTCAGATATTTGGGAACTGTATGACCATTGTTGAACAAGTTGTGCTCATTAAATAGCGTGTATTGCTTTCTCCTTGCAGCCCTTTGAGCTCGGTTGAGTTTTTTGTAGGGTGGAGAGCCGTCGAAGCTGTCGTTGGACATTGAGGTAGAGGTACTTGCGTAAGTTGCGTTTTTTTTAGTTTGTTGGTTCTTTACGGGTTCGTGGATATGGAGAAAAATGACTTTGACATGACCCTCGAGCCTCGTCTCGTTAGACGGTCGTCAGTTGCGCTAGGTTCTGCTGCGAAAACTTCTGTTTCCTACTCAGAGAGGCCGGTCGTTTGACCCAGTAGATTCTTGATTTCCTGGACGTTCCTGGTTTACTCGGCGATGCGGTCGTCTCTCCGGTCATCCTCGGCTAAGGTGGCGCTGGTCATCTTGAAGAGGCTGACAACTACAGTTCTTAAAATAAATAAAAAATCAGAAGACCTTCTTTGGTTCTGTTGATGAACTGTAGGATTTAATTTTAGCCTCGTGTATAAATATATATTATGGGAATAGGTATGAAATATGTATGACACTTCATCTCAGATCATATTTGACCTCTAACGGCAATCTAAATAGTACCTGGCGATCAATTAAAATCTTACACCTGATCAAACAGTTAAGGTCAAGTTATTTAAGGGGTTCATCTCCCCCGGAGCCCTGAGCTCCCCGATGGGGTGCAGAAATCATCAACTCTGAGGGTTCGTACTCAAATTAATATTAATTAATATATAATATTATTACAAATTTTGAATAGGTACTGGTATATATGCACGTTGGTGCATTCAAGATTGATGCTTCAGAAAAATAAAGAATTTATAGCTCCTCTTTTTGTGTTGTCGTATTAATATGCCAAACTACATCTTGGGGTTGAAGAACCGCCCGCCCTGCCTGCACCGATACTTACTTTTTACACTGCTTCGTACAGGCCGGCATGTTTACCAAAAGCGATAAACTTTTTTCCCGCACGTGAGGTCAATCAGTAGGCATGTAGAGTGGAAGGGGGATTTAAGAAAACTCATCGAGCTGCCGCGAGTGCGACGCACTCCATCAGTGTTTCATGCCGATTGCCACTTGGTGGCAACATGGTCATGGTTACGCCTACGATCCCATATCTGTGTCCATTAGATGGTGGACAGTTATCCATGTGTGTCTGTGCACAAACGGTCGATGAATATTTGGTCTTTCTTGTTGGAAAAATTGGTTTCCCCATTCCCTACTCGAGGGTTGACTGAAAACAGTTCCTGCCTGTTTTGTTGCCACATATCATTTCGATGGGATGTTATGAGGGAGCAGATAGTAAAGAACCAAGCTTAATAGTTTGATCAAATAGGATTACGTTTTGCTGCAAACCTCGTCTATTAACTTCCCATCAGCATAGAATGGAGCAGAACATGCCATATTAGCCTGCCTAACTCCCGGGCGTCGATCAAATGCCCATTTACACGTTGTCAGAGAGTCATACACGAGCAAATATTCGTTGTCTTCAAGCCATGGCACACTAATATCACCATTTTAATGAACCTTCTACTTTGCCAGAGCGTTATCGACGTCGGTAACAGTTTGTACTTCGCGCGGGGACACATGGCGCCTGACGCGGACTTCGTGACTGAGCAGGAGCAGGATGCTACATACTATTACATCAACGCTGTGCCGCAGTGGCAGGCCTTCAACAACGGCAACTGGAAGGTGGGGAAAGATGCAGTATTTGAGTTGTCTCTTTACCAGAGTTTACTTGGATTGCTGGTAACTGTGGCATACAATGCAATGGGGAAAAAAGTAGCTACCTCAATTGTCGAGTTCACTCTTCCACGGAGTGATGACGTATCGTCGTTCGGTGTGGAGTGTGGGCGATGTTGTGAAGTATCACTATTATCCTGTCGTTTGTAATAGACGTCATGAACCATAGTGCTAGTGGAGTGAAGGGAGCTGGACGACTGTTGCTGACGCGTGCTGGCCAGTGGCAGACTGTTGCTGCCGTCCGACAACCTGCATTATCGGGCCCTCCAGTGTTGCGCCAGCATGGTGTAATCGATCGTCCAGTGTTGCAACAGTATGGTGTAATCGATCGTTTCCCAAAACATGGTGGCACTCAAGTTTCCAGCCGCTGCAAGGTGAACAGTGGGATTCGACTATTATTAACGTCGGTAGCAGAGCGTGGTTGCAATTTAGACCAGAACGGCTATTCCATGTCAAGCTCCACCATTGCACGAAGAAAGTGATATAAACTAGGTTTGGATGGAAGATATTGAACAGTGGACCATATGCACTCAAGGCGGGTTGAGGGAGTGTTCCGGTTGATAGTGTGGACTGATCGAGTCCAGCGTTCTCGTTTCTTCTCAAAGGGTAGGTTTAGGATTTTGGCGGATGCCTTTTTCCTTGTTATTATATTCATTCGGGACGCGCGCGACAAAAGACTGCGTGCAGCATGTCACGCCTTTTTGTCGCTTCTCGCACCTCTAGGCACCACCACAGTATTGGAAAAACGTTTGAGAGGGAATATAGGGAGGTACATTAGACAGCTGAACCCTGAAGTTTATCGTTTAGGTGGTTGGCGAGGTCATGTTCTGAGATGTCCTCGGGAATTTCAACCAAATCGTGCCACGCGATTCGTGATGAATATTTCTCCCCACCGGCTCTTTGGTGGATGAATTGAAGTTTTTGTTCACGGGGGATCGTTATCTGCATTGACGATGAGGGATATGATGACTGTTTATGGTCACTTTTGTGTTGGAGGCTGGACTCTTCAGATGATTTGGGGTACCAATGTGGGAGCAAATATAGAAGGGTCGATGGCAGTTCCGCTTTTGAGGGCGATTCTGGTTCAAGTTGGAACTTCCATGGTAGTCGTATCTTTGAGTCTGCCTGGGGTCCTGCATCGAGACGTTTAAGGGAGCATCCGCTTTCTGAGGTACGTGGTCTTCCCGATTTTCTGCGTTCGCGGCTGGGAGTGCTTCGGTAATTGGAAGAGGTCGTCAAATCTTTGAGTTTGTTTTATGCGCGTGCAAGCGTTTCATTAATGAACTGTGAGATTGGCTGAATAGTAGCCGGTGGGTCAGCTGTGGTGCATGGTTGTTTAGCGATTTCAGGCACGAGCTCTTCGTTGAAGATTTCCCTTAGGTCCTAGAGTTCTATCCCTCGGGTCGATTTTCGTTGAGCGTGGCCTTAGTTGTAAAGATAGATGTAAGTATGTCTTAGTCTTCAGCCTGACGAGCTACAGTTCGTGGTAGCTATATGGGTATCGAGCAGCTCAAGGTCGTTGTCGGAAATATAGACTTCTTTCGGGTTTTGCTGTGATAGTATTGGGGCTCGTTGTGTGGCGACTGTGGGGCTGGTTCCCTCGTGGAGTCCACAGGGGCAGCGATGGGTTCTTTGTCAGAGCCCCTCACCATTATTATGGTGAGGGTCGTTAGACTGTGCAAATGTTGAATATAAGGAAAAGTGTTAGCAAGTTGTGTAAACGATCTAAGGATATTCTCTACGAGGATGATTTTTTTTGTGATTTAACTTCTTTAGCCTGATCGATGTTATTTGGGTTTTCGTCATGCCAAATATGAATGACTTGTTTCCGTGGGATCTTGCGGTTATTTTGTATGGCAGTAATTTATTTTTGGTCAACGAGTTTTCGGCAGTCGCGGTCGCCTGCCTCGTAAAAAACAGGAACAGTGTTAGCACTGGGGATGAAAGGCTTTGTACTACGGTTTTCGTATTCGTCGGGGCATTTCTTACAGCGTTGAGGTGTGTCCGGCCTGCGGCGTTTGATGACGTGGCCATACTCGAGGCATTTATTGTTCAAGTCCGGTGATGAACTCATCAGCTTGTTCCTTCGGAAAATTCTCAATGTAAATCAGTCCTGTACTCTTGGACCCGGTGTAACATTGAAGCAAATAATAAATAAATAAATGCACTCTTGGAGTACGTTGGGAGTGGTGTGATTGTGCGTCTTTCGGCCCGTGCTGGTTCTGGACAGTACAGGGTTGAACTGAACATTTGTGTCTACTTTGATGGTGGAACTTTCTTCATCGTTTGGTGGTGATGTTTAAGATTGGTTGGTCAGTACTTCTCGTTAAGTGTATGGACAGATGTCCAGTGTGTTAGGGTGGTTTTAGGGCAGAGAATCGTTGAGGTTATCATCGGAGGTGAAAGTGGCGGCCCTTGGGTAGGATAGTTGCAACACTATCCTCGAGTTTTGATAGACGTTTGTAGATTGCACTGATACTGTGGTGCAGTTTCTTGCTCGGAAAGGCCAGTCACAGTAATAAGACTTCTTTGCAGTCCGTGCACGCTCGTTGTCAACTTCTTGGTGCGATCATCAAATTCGTCATGTCCGGCTAAGGCAGATTCATCGACAGGTGGAAACGTCATAGGGAGCCTGGAGGTAGTTTCTTTGTGAATTCTTGTTTGGAGCGCTCCAGAGGGGTGGGTGGCCCCTCCCAGTTGGAGTGGGTTTCTGTCCTTTGGATCACCGGTTTTCGTCAGTGTCATAGGTGGCCGGTGGTCCGTCAGGGTACTGGGTGGCCGGCGGTCCGTCAGTGTCCTGGGTGGCCGGCGGTGCGTCAGGGTCCTGGGTGGCCGGTGATTGAACCTCCTTTTTGGTATCGAATAATGGCTTAAGAATATCTAATCTGAGGACTTCTTGACCCGTCCAGCAGATTCTTTATTTATTTAAACCCAATAAATATGGGACAAACTAACGTGGATCCTTAGATCCCAGCGCAAATAAGGGGACAGCTTGTGCTATGTAGAAGAGTAACCGCAAATGACAGTAGGAATCAAGCACAGTGTCTAGAAGAACATTCTAGGCATACAGCACGGCTATACTAAAATGTTTTATGATACATTTCAAATTAAAAAAAAAAATCTATTGTAAATTAACGCATGAAAATATTTTGAAATCTATTTCTTGTAAAACTAAAAGGTTCGGGACGTGTTAACGCTAAAGTGTTATTTGCTGGGACAGCAAACTGAAAAAGTTATAATTTATAGTTCAATAATTACTGAAAGTCTCACGCAAAACAAATTTCAAGCTCAAAAGAGCGACTGCGAATTTCATATTCCAACAGATTTCTACCGGGAAGCTGAATGATTATGTTCAGAGCCAATTGGATTCTGTAGATGGGGATCTTGATCAAGAGATTGGCGATATAAGGTTATCTGAATGCAACGGTGGGTCGTGAAAGATATTGGCAGTGACAGGCGGCTAAGGTTGCCGCTGCAATGCCAGGTGGCTAAGGTTGACGCTGCAATGACAGATGGCTAAGATGCCGCTGACAGTCGTGAGTCATCGAATGGTGTTATGATCATCCTAGGCTATGGGACAATAAAAACATAGATAAAATTCTTCGTCCAGTAGGTTACAGTTTGTCTTCTTCGTCCAGTGAGTTACAGTTGGTCTTCATCGAGATGAAGTTCTTCGTCCAATGAAGTTACAGTTTGTCTTCATCGAGATCGATCAAAGATGCGTAACCTTGAAATATCATCACTGAAAATCTGACGTCCATATGATGTTCTTGAGATTACCACATGTTATACACCTTTCATAACGGTTTATATGCATTTTTATGTATAGTCGCTGCTACCAGCGACAACGGGCCCTGGGTAGGGTACCAAACTGCTCACCACTTTAGATTCCTGTACCCCCAGGCTAGAGCGGCGTACGCTCTAGCCTGGGGATACGCATTACGGACTAAAGTATAGTTGATAATTTGTAATAAGGGTAGTACTAATAACAAGCTATATTACTGTAAGTGTAGGATGTTTTTCGTTATACTAAATGACTCCGCCGTGTTGATATCTAGATCGATACCTAGTTTTGAATCAGTACGTTATGTGTATTTCTTCAGATAGCCCCCGCATAAGGTTACTCGCACGAGAACCGTCGTAAGTGTATGCCATTTATGCCTGTCTGTCAAGTGGAGAGGTCAGCATTTTTGAGCGTGCTATGGGATAACATGCAGGCCATGTGTTTATTCTAAAACGGCTAAAATAACTTGGGTGCTAATGGGACACAAGTAAACCAGGGGACACGCCCTTCAGCAGTTAGCAAACGGTTGAGCTGTTCTCATTGAAGAATTCCAATCTCGCACATTAACGCAAGGCGCTCCCCTTTTTGGAAGATTTTGACTCATAGGGAACAGTTAGCAAGGGGAGAGCGGACAACCTCAGACGAACATCGGCGACAACCGCAGAAGGGCCTAAAGTTGAGTAATGGTGTAGGCCCATAGATCCATTTAGAGTACAGTATGTTAGGATTTCACTAACCCGTTGATTATAGAACCGTAACAATTGTGCGTGTTTTATTTTTGTCTTATTACAAATAATTCATTAGGAGGTTAAAAGTTAGAACTTCATAACGCATACTCTACAGATTCAGACACTAGGCCAAAATCCCCCAGCAATGGGGGTAGCCGACGGCAAGGCGCACCTCACACTCTCATACACTCACATACCTTAGCCTTTTTGCTCAAAATGGTCCGGCCGGGAACCCCGCAACACACCCTCCGGGTCATGAGTGCGGTCCGAGGTCAGTGTAACTGGTTTACCCCTGCCGCGTCATGATGATCGCCCCACCCCCCGCCCACGACCATCCCGTCTCTCAACGATGTGCCTAGGGCGAGAACGCACATTAGGGCAGCGTCAAAACTCATCCGTTTGCAATCATTCTCCACTCACGCCTATCCAGTGCACGCACTCTCGCTATCTCCACACTCAGGTCTCTCCTTCCTAACGCCTGCTTCACACCATCCATCCACCCAAAACTTCGGTCTCCCTCTAGCCCCACGTCCACTCGCCTCTGCCTTCCAAACCTTTCACCAATCTCCTCTCATCCATCCTCACCATGTGCCCGAACCATCTCGGAACACGCAAATCAACTCTGTCCTCTAACTTCTTCACCATCCCCGTTCTGATTCGAACCACATCGTTTGTGAACCTGTCTCTCAGCGACACTCAAGCCATGCTCTTCAAACATTTAATCTCGAAAACATTCACCCTTCTTCTCTCCTCTGCTCTCACCTCCCAAGTCTCAGCACCGTGCAGCACAGTTCGAACAACGACACCCTCATACAGCCTTCTCTTTGCTCCCATACCCAACGTCCTGCAGCTCATTACGCTCTTTAGTGCACCCAACACTGTACACCCCTCCTTCACTCGCTACTTCCCCTCAGTTTCCACTAGTTCAGTCTCTCCACATGGAAGCCCAGATACTTAAAACACTGAACATCTTCCAACAACTCTCCATTTAGGACGACACTAATACTGCTCGTATCGGCACATACTCTAACATGTATAATAGTAGTGCTCTCCTATCGACGAATATTTTGAAGCACACTCGATTCTCAAGCTGTGCTTTTGCGGCAATAACCACGAAAAAATGATTTGATTGATTGATTTGGGCCTCATTTCCACCAGAGCCTCAACGTGAGTCATAATAGGCTCCCCCGTAGGGCGCGACCGTCGTTGGTTTAGGTAAGTCCACACAACCTCGTGCGCGAAAATATTAGCTTTGTCAAGATGAAGTCAGTACATATTTTAATTGTGGCATATTCGCGTATTAGCGCGTACGAGAGAGTATAGAGTTAATGCGTATCTTCGTAAAATGAGTAGATGTTTTTGTGCGTAGTGAGGTGGAGGGACCACCTCATTCACACAGGTGTTTTAGGTTTAGACTGCTTCGTAAAGTCCGGTATGTTTACCGAAAGCGAT
>SDVV010018535.1:0-13733 GCA_016164225.1 Gammarus roeselii
ACCACAACCCTCGTCTCTTAAGCAGCTTGGCGCTGTTGCCGACCCCCCCATCGCTACCACAACCCTCGTCTCTTAAGCAGCTTGGCGCTGTTGCCGACCCCCCCATCGCTACCACAACTCGCGTCTCTTAAGCAGCTTGGCGCTGTTGCCGACCCCCCCATCGCTACCACAACCCTCGTCTCTTAAGCAGCTTGGCGCTGTTGCCGATCTCCCATCGCTACCACAACTCGCGTCTCTTAAGCAGCTTGGCGCTGTTGCCGACTCCCCCATCGCTACCACAACCCTCGTCTCTTAAGCAGCGTGGCGCTGTTGCCGATCCCCTAACGCTGCAACATCTCTCTGCTCTTAGACAAAGTAACGCCGGTGTCATTCCTCCGCTAGTATGTGCCAAAGCCAAGAGCGTTTCATTTCTACGTTTGCCTCGCGCTATATTTAACTTGCACCATTGCCGCCATCTTTTCAGGCGTCCAGCCATCTACTTCGTTGCAGTTTTCGAGTCTTGCAAGTTTTCTGATGAGCAACAAAGTCCTGGTGAATTCTCACTCCTGCCACGCACTGAGACCGCCGTCTAGAGTGAGACTTGAACTGTAGGATGGGGTAAGGAAGAAATAAAATCGGTTGAATTGAGCTGTGATGAGATATGTTTAGAAATAAATGATTGATCCGATAAAAAACTGTTAACGGAATATAATTTCGGTGTGCATTTGAATTCTGCAAAACAGTGGATGATATTTTTAGATGGTGGAAAATAGGTTTTGCGTTGTTTCCGACCTATTGTGAGGGTGTTAAACGTAATTGATTCAACAGATCAACAGTTGTGCTAACCCGAGGACCGTTTAACTTGCTGATTCTCGACTAAATGATGACATTGAACGAGGCTGGAAGACCTTCAGTCTAATTGCTCATCACAGAGCAATGCAGTCAGAGAACAGCGTCTGTATTCAGCACACGAGGCACGAAGTGTTAGGCCACATTACTCATCGGTGTAACTCCTGTATTATCGAAGATGCATTAGAGTCACCTTTGGCCGGTCGATCTGAAACGGAGGGGCCTTAACTGATTCTTCATGGCAATAAGGCTGATAACTGTTGAGACGTTGCAAAGATATCCAACGTTCAACGAGCATCAAAACGGGACTGGGTTCCTCTCTATCTGTTTCTGTGGTGGTTATGTGTTCCCGGAAGGAAATACGCTGAGTCATATTAGGGTAGTGACGTAAAATGAAAAAGATAAGCTTGAAGGCTTAGAAATAATTCGCTGCTGGACGATACTTCTTTGTTTGCATATTTTTAGAGTGTCCGTTTCCTTCGCAACATGTGTGCTGTATTTAAAAGTATCAAATTAAACAGCTCACAGTCACCGGGCTGTTAGAGATGACTGCATTCTTCTTGCGGACCAGCTTATTATGTACTCCAGTGAGCCAGGGAAGGCGCACAGGTGGTTGGGCCCACCTGGCGCTGAGGCCGTAATTGAAGGACCATGAACCACCGGCAGGAAACTTAAGCGGGTAGGAAGAGACACTAATACCATCAATAAGAAGCATGGTAATGGTGTAGTGATGTCCAGCGTTGGTCTTTAGTATACCATACCCGTGATGCTGTATCAATGCATGGTTGCAGAAAAATTTCGTTAAATTTCTGTGTGATATATTGTGTTTGATTTGCCTCACTGTGATATGTCGTATTTGATTTGCCTTACTGTTATATGTCGTATTTAATTTGCCACACTGTGATATGTTGTATTTGATTTGCCTCTCTGTGATATGTCGTATTTGATTTGCCTCACTGTGATATGTTGTATTTGATTTGCCTCACTGTGATATGTCGTATTTTATTTGCCTCACTGTGATATGTCGTATTAGATTTGTCTTTCTGTGAAATGTCGTATTTGATTTGCCTCACTGTGATATGTCGTATTTGATTTGCCTCACTTTGATATGTTGTATTTGATTTGCCTCACTGTGATATGTTGTAATTGTTTTACCACACTATTATATATTGTATATGTTTTGCCTCACTGTGATATGATGTATTTGATTTGCCTCACTGAGATATGTTGTATTAGCAAATACACTGTAAAACTGGTCTTTTGAAATTTTATATTTTTAGTCCATCACCAATTGGTGGAGTACTTATTGAAAACACAGTTCGTTCTTGACTAGAAAAAATCACGGTTGCATCTGAAATAAACTTATATTAATAATGCAACGTCAACGTATTTCACAATACCTATGGACTGCAGGTATTTTCACGCACATTTCTTCGATGGAGGCTCATTACTAAATTTTAATGCATAAACGATGTGCTGGCCATTCATCGATCAACAGCTTCCATTACTTTCCCTCCCAAGTTCATTTATCCTCTTCCTACATGCAGTGCCGTTCAGTCAGGGTCACGGCCGGCGAATTGATCGCAGTGGAGAGCTTTTAAACTGAAATAGATGACGCTTGATTAGACGCTGGTTACTGGGGACTGAACTCTGGGCTGAGCGGACGGGAATGGAAGAGGGGGGGAATAGGAGTGGGGATGAGGGTGGGGATGAGGGTGGAGATGAGAGCGGGGACGAGAGTTGGGATGAGAGTGGGGATGAGGGTAGGGATGAGGGTGGGAATGAGAGTGAGGTGAGAGTGGGGATGCGAGTGAAAATGATATTGGGGAGGAGAGTGGGGATGATTTTAATGCTGAGGGTGAGGACAAGAGTGGGAATGAGAGTGTGGAAGAGTCTTGGAAGGAGATATAATGCCGGAATCAATGGTAGACAATACTGTCTCCACAATAATAATCAAGGAAGTACAATTCCGAATGGCAATCGGTATAACCTAAGAGGTGGGAGATGACGTGACAAATTATTAATCTACAAACATATTTCGAACGTTCGGGGTACATTTCCCCTTCGTCTGCAGAGTAACAACTAAATGTTTCTCAAAAAATACTCGACCGAAAAATTGTTCAATTTATGAACTTTTGCCTTTTATTTTTTCCCTTTCCATAGATGACTTGCAATCCCGATGAGGGAATTGGGACAAGATCTGGAATTGGGAAAAATTCAAGGCAATTGTGAGGGACAGAAGGAAAAATTCACGAATGGTAATAGGTACCCATCTAATAACATAAGAGAACTTTCGATAAGAAGTTGCATTATCCCCGTGGGGTTCATGAACGTAGCTCGCTTCAGCACTGACCGCCTGCGCCTGCGTGACGGAGGGTTCACGGGAGGGCGTAGTAAAGGGATGAGCCAGCCAACACTATGTACAGTGGAGAAATAAATCTCATTTATTGTCAGTCTTCAAATAACAAACTGTGTATACTTTTGAATCCAATAATTCAACTAGATGGATTTATTTAATATGCGATTCGTGTATCAACTTAGCAGTTGATGACATTTCGGACATCAATTTATAATCTTTCAAAAGTAGATTTAATTTTTTTTGTTTAGTCTTCCTGATACAAATGTGTATGTTGTACGTACACTAACTTCCTGACTCAGCTCATCGATATGATGGCACCTCGACATCAGTTTCATGAGCGCCATCAGCTCTTCAGGTATGAGGAAACCCAAGGCATCTGTCACGTGAGCCTCTTAGGTATTAGGCGACATAAGGCAACTGTCTCATGAGCTACTTATACATGAGACCAAATGCACCTGTCTCATGAAGTCCTTAGGTATAATGAAACCGAAGTTTCCTGTCTCCTGAGCTTCTTAGTTGTGAGGAGGCCTCAGGCTCCTGTCTCGACAGCTCCTTCGATATTAGGAGGCATAGGGCCACTGTCCCATGAGCAACTTATATATAAATAAGCCGAATGCACCTGTCTCGTGAGATCTTTATATATAAAGAGACCTAAGTTCTCTGTCTCATGAGCCCCTTAGGTATAAGGCAACCTATAGGCAACTATCTCGTGATCTCCTTAGATATAGGGAGACCCAAGGCACAATTCTCGTGAGCTCCTTAGATATAAGGAGACAAATGACACCTGTCTTATGCGCTGCTTAGATGTCAAGAGGCCTAATGCATCTACTGTCAAAGATGTCCCCGATATTGCTGGTATCACTTAGTGCAATGAAGGCGCGGCAATTGCAGCCTCATAGAGAGAGAATCCCCCTCCGCTCCAATGACAACTACAGGGGGACGGGAAGGGCGGTGGAGCTGATGGGGGTATTTGTCCACTTCTGGGTAATGGGGCCAACTGGGTATGGGACTAATTTAGGAGATGGAACATCTCTTACCAGTTCAGGTAGGAAGGCGAGATAATTCGGATTGGGATTTAGGAGAGCAGGACAAAGATCCGACAACGGGCGAGGGACGAGGTCGCTCTGTTGATGTCAGAGGGAGCCCTTAAGGCCTGATCCGACCGCGGGCGAGGGACGAGGTAGCCCTGTTAATGTCAGAGGGAGCCCTTAAGGCCTGAATGGAAAGTGGGAAGGAGGAGAGGGCGGGAGCACGGGCTGCTGAGCTTGTAATCGATGTGGAAGAATTGTGTTCTTGTGTTGTTGTGCTGCTGCGTTATCGTGTTGTTGTGTTGTTGGGGTGCTGTGTTGTTGTGTTATTGTGCTGTTATTCTGCTGTGTTGTCGTGCTGTTGTGTTTTTTACTAGTGTTTACAAGAGTGAGGAAGACAACAAGAGGCCTATTGGCCCAAACTAGGATTGATAGGTTAGTTCTGAAGTAGAACGTCCAAGAGAGCCTCATGTGCCATTTCTGTTCTTTACAACAATAGAAAAAAGAACGGTTTAGCTATTCATCGACGATTTATGTAGAACTTATGGAGTCACGACTTAAACGTTTCGATTGTATTTCTGTTTACAACCTCCGCTAGAAGTTTGTTCCATTCTTCGACAACTCTATACGTGAAGATATTGCGCGTGATGTCGAGTGAGAAACGTTTCCCAACGATTTTGTGTCCATTGTTCCTAGTCACTCCGTTCGTATCTAGAGGGAAAAGGCTCGCGCGGTCGACGTTTTCCTCACCCTTTATAATTTTTCACACTTCGGTCATGTCGCCTCTGACTCGATGTTTCTCAAGCTAATAAAGATTGAGTTCACGCAGCCTGTCTTCGTACGATTTATTACGCAGCGAGGGGATGAGTTTTGTAGCTCAACGTTGAACCTTCTCTAATTTAATAACGTCTTCTGTAAGAAGTGGAGACCAGAATTAAACGGCATACTCGAGATGCGGTCTAACAAATGCATTCAATAACTTGAGCATACTGTGTTGGTTTTTGTACGAGATAGTGTGGGATATCATACCTAGCATTTTGTTGCCTTTCTTGGCAGCATCGTTACATTGCTTGCTGTGTGTCAAGTCAATACGAATGATGACACCTAAATCTCTTTCTATTTGGTGACAGAAATGAGTTTCTTCCCGGACATTGAATATTCGTGTTTGAGGTTATGAGGACCTATGTGCATAACTACATTTGTCTGCATTAAATTTCATTTGCCACTTTTCTGACCAATCAACAATTTTATTCAAGTCCAGTTTGATCTGCTGACACTCTAGTTCAGTTTGTATTTTTCCTCCGATCTTAGGTTCATCTGCGAACTTGCTTATGTTTGAAAGTACGTTGTTATCGAGATCGTTAATGTACATTATATAGAGAACTGGTCCTAACACGGATCCTTGAGGCACGCCGCTTGTAACATCACCCCAGGGGAAGAGAGCTCCGTTAAGATCAACTCGCTGCCTCGAAGATCGAATATCGATGCTTTGCAATTTACTAATTAGGCGCTTGTGGCGAACTTTATCAAAGGCCTTTTGAATATCAAGGTAAATTATTTCGATTGGAGATTTTTTGTCGTAGATTTCAATTATGTTTCTGAAAAAGAGTAGCAGGTCCGTAGGACACGAACGGTTGTGTCTAAAGCCATTTTGAGAGTCGCCAATCAATTTGTTTGATTCCAAGAATTCTGTAATTTTATCCATTAGCAAATTTTTCATCAACTTGCCAATGACTGAGGTGAGACTAGTTGAACTGTAATCGCCGGGACACTTTTAGTCCTCTCTTTTTAAATTTGGGGTAACATTGGCCTCTTTCCATCTAGAAGGGCAATTGCCATTTGCGAGGGATTGGGTGAAAATGTTTGATAAATGTTTGGCGATTTCGTTTCTAGTCTCTTTTAGAATTATAAGATGAATTTGGTCTGGACCTAGAGATTTTGTGACTTTCAATTTATCTATATATTTAATAACTTCGGTGGGGGAAAAGTTCACTGTTCTGAAGACTTCAATTTGTTTTGTTGCTACGATATTATTATACGTAGGATTAGGAATATCCTGATTCTTTAACGTTAATACAGAACAAAAGTATTCATCACGTAGAACACTCATTTTGGTGTCGCCCGTTTCTAGCTCAACAACATCGTTCTCGAGAGGACCTATTACAGATCTCGATTTTTTTTTCTAATCCGAAAATTTGTTTCGGATTAGGTTTGGCATTGGTGGCAATTTCATGTTCATAATCTTTCTTCTTACGTTTCAGGACCCTCTTTAGATCTCTTTTGCTGATGTTCTATTCATTTTTTGCTACGTCGTCATGTGGATGTCTCTGTTTTATCGAGTGTTTTGCTTTTTTTTTTGTCACTGAAGGCGCTGCAATTCTCTTTTCCAGTACTTGGGCTGATTGACTGCTGTTCGCCTGTTTTTACTCGGCATATGCTCATATTCAACAGTTTTAATTGCAGTTAAGGAATTATTAAGCGACAGATTGACATGTTGTCCGAGGGTTATATTTGCTGATGCTATTGACTCTCTTAAGCCATCAAAATTAGCCAATCCTAAAGTTAGGGACTTTTACGCGGTTTGATGACGTTCTCAATTCGAGCTCTATCAAAAAACGGATACAGTTGTGGTCGCTAGTGCCGAGTGATTCGCCTACTTCGACGTTCGGGACAGAGAGTTGCTTGCACTAAATAGGAGATCAAGAATGTTGCTACCTCTTGTATGTGTCTTCACCATTTGGGTCATGAACTTATCGTCAGCAAAATCAATCGAACGTTTGCCGGTGGTAGTGCATTCGTCTGTTTCCCAATCAATGTCAAGGATTTTGAAGTCGCCAAGCACAATACTGTGTTGTGTTGTGACGACATCGACGAGGGTGTTGTTAAGATTGATTTCATCTGCAACCTTGCTTTTAAGGGGGCGATAGACGAGAGTGATTTGACATTTTATATGTCTGCCGACTACTTGGATTGATACTATGTCGTGCCTGTTATTTTAAATAGTGACTTCTAATATTTGCAGTGTTTTTTAGCAGAAACAGCACTCCTCCTCCCTCTCGGACTTGTCTATCTTTATGAATCAGTCAGTAACATGGAAGAGTAAATTCGCCTAAATAATGCCTGGTGCTCAATTTCATTCACGAATCCATGATTGCTTTTATGTCGATACTTTCATTCAATGCAAGGATACCTAGTTCTTCGATTTTGTCTCTGAGACTTCTAGCGTTCACGTAGTAACATTTGAAAGTACAATTGGTCACATTAACTTGATTTGCTTGACTTATATTGTTTCTACTCTGAAGCCTTGTGTCGGAGCCAAGACTTTCGTTTTCGTTTACACGGGTTGTACCAGCGGAGCTGCTGCTACTACTGCCTCCAATTCGGACTGGATTGACGAAAGGAACTTTTTTGCTAGGACCTGCAGTGGTGTTTTGATGGGTTCTTGTATTTGTTCTGTATCTAGTGTTGAAATGAGCAGAGGCTGTTGGGTCTTTTCGTCCGTCACTGCTGACGGAGTTGCTGGTATGGTATATATTACGGTTTCTTACTGATTTTCGGTGACATGACCAGCATCGATGTTTTTAAGGACTTTGCGATGGTATCAAGTCTATTCGTGTTGATGCTAGCCTCGTTGGTGTTTCTCTTAAAGTTTTAGTACTTTGGGTCGATCATTGTATCCCAGGGCTCAGAGAAAGAGATTTTCTGGGCTTTGCATAAAGTTGCTAGGCGATTTTTAAGTAAGATCATCTTGCTTAACTTGTATCTACTTTGGTTCGGATGAAGCAGGATGCCAGGGGCGTGAAGGTTCGAGTGTGAAGGTTTGATGTGGTTTAGCATGGCTTCATACCATTTCCATGTCGATGCCGCCTGCGACACATCTTCAGCTCCGACTTCTACTTTTATTCGCTTAGATGAATGAATGTATCTTTTCCTTTGCGATTATACCTTCGACCTCGTCTATTTTCAAGTAATCGAGTGTGGGACCTAAATCAAATTCATAACTTTAAAATTTAGATACGTAGTGCACGCAATTGTAATTTGAATACACGTTTCCATTCACTTAATACGCCTAACCAGATATTGACTGGCACTTCACATAGTCGGTATAGGCAAATTTGTAGCCTTAATTTTCTTGACACTAGCTAGAGCCCAGTTCACATTAGTCCACAGCACCCCCCGGTCGACCCCCTCACCTGTCCATCCTCAGTCCTTCTCTCCACCATGCACAACGTCTCCCTGCCACATCCATCGCCTCTCCTCCCAACATCAACCACTCCTCACAAACATATCCAACCGTCTCTCATCTTCCTGTACCCCCAACACCAATGGATTTCATCCAACTGATCCCCGAGCGTCCTTCCCCCGTTTCCCCTGCCCCTCTCACTTTGCAGGACGGCCGACGACCATTCATTCTTCGGCCTAAATTGAATGGAAGAGCAAAGCGGCGGATAATGAACACCAGCGATCCTCTGGGCCCCCGGCTCTTTATTGGGCCTGTGGGTCCTTATTGGGTCCGGGCTCTTAAATGGGCCCGTAATTCTTTAATGGGACGCGGCTCTTTATTAGACTGCGAAGTTCTTTATAGGGCCCCGCGCCTCTTCATTCGACCAAAGCTCTTTTTTATGGGGCCTTAGCGACTCTTAATTAGGTCGTGGCTCTTTCTTTGGCTCGCGGATCTCTGGTGTGCCAAACGGCTTCGTATTGAGCACCGCATCTTTATAATAGGCACCGAAACTATGTATTGGACCCCGTGGTTCAATATTGGGCCTCACGGCTCTGTGCTGGGCCTCGGTGTCTTAGTATGGGGCCCACATTACTTAATTGGGTTCCACGGCTCGTAATTGGCCCAGGAATGTGTATTTGGCGCCCGTGGGTTTTTATTGAGCCCAACGGTCGTTTACTTAGTCCCAACGGTCGTTTACTTAGTCCCATAATGGGAACCATGCCCCATTATTCAGTCCGTGGGTCTACAATGAAAACTAAGGCCCAGTATAGAGCCCATGGTCATTAATGAACACCAATATCAAGTATTGAACCCGTGGTCAATAATGGGCACCATTGCCCACTATTAAACCCGTGAGTCTGTAATGGACACCACGGCTCAGTAATGAGCATGTCTTTGTAATGGGCAACAAGGCCCATTATTTTACCGGGAGTGTGTAATGGACAACATGGTCCAGCAGTTTATCCTCATGTTGGAAATAAGCCCCAAGCCCCTGTACTGTGGCCATCGCTCTAATTTGGGCACTAGGCCTAGTATTGGACACGTAGGTGAGTATTACGTCTCTTGGCCTGTAATGGGCGTCTTCGTCCAGTATTCAACCCGAGTGTCTGTATTAGGCACCTTGGTCCAATGCTAAGACCGTGGTTCTGTAAGAGACACCATAGCCCAGTATTGAGACTTTGGGCCTACCATGAGCACTATGACCCAGTATTGAGCCCATGTGGCTAGATTGGGCCCCATAGCCGCATATTTACCCTTGGGTCAGTTACAGGCACCATAGCCCATTTTTTGCCCGTGGGTCTGCAATGAGCAGCATGGTCATGTACTGAGCCCGTGGGTCTGTAGGAGGTACCATGGCTCAGTATTGAGCCCGAGGGTCTGTATGAGGCACCATGGCCCGCAATTCAACTCGTAGGTCTGTTATGGGTACCATGAGAAAATATTGTGACTGGGTTTATAATGAGCACGGTATCACTGGATATACCTGCCGGTCTGAAATGGACACTTTGGCCTGCTATTGAGCCCGTGACCCACAATAGCCTCAATGGCTCACTACTGAGCTCAAATATTTGTAACAGGCACCACGGCCCAGTATTGAGTCAGTAGGCTTGCACAGGATACCATGACATACTATTGAACCTGTAGTTGTCAATGGGCACCATGACCCACTATTGGGCCCTTTGGTCCGTAATAGGCCCATGTCCCACTATCGAGCCCAGAGTCTCTGATAAGCACAATGGCCCACTATTGAGCCCAGAGTCTCTGATAAGCACAATGGCCCACTATTGGGTCCGGGGTCAGAAAAAGGCATCATAGCCATGGTGTAACCGTTGGTCTGTAGTGCACACCAGGGTTCAGAATTCAGCCCGTGAATGAACACCATGGCCTAGCACCTTGGCATGGTACTTAGCCGGTTGTTTTGTAATGAGCACCCAGGTTCAGTATTGGGACTATTATGATCACCATGGCCCGGTCACTATTGGGCCTGTGAACCAGTGTTTGCGTTACTCCCGCCCTCTGCCTAACGTGTATGCGCTATTCGTCTCCAGGCCACTGCTGAGGAGCAGGTCACGCATGCTTTTTGATACCGTGATACAAATGGACGCAATTTCGTTGTCCATTGTCCACTTTTGAATGTTGATATTTTCCAATGTATTACTGACGGGATTTAGTCGTAGTACGGCCTGTAATGAGCCCCATTGCTCGCTATTGAGCCCGTGGGTTTATAATGGGCACCGTGGGCTTTTCTCGCAGCCCTTTATCGTGACGAGGAAATGTTGTGAATAACACAATACAAATAAACAATTGTCAATGTTTCTTAGATACGAACTCTTTAGGAAAATGTACCATCACAGGTTTGGATTAAAAAGAATAAAAAACAATACGATATATTTGTAACAATTTACTTACACTCTGTTGGCCCTCGTTTCATGTCTAGATGTCGTCCTGTCAACTTAACTCACACAACATATCCAAGGCTATCTGAAAATTCTACGGTCATTACTGCCCATGTTTCAATATGTCCCCCTTCCTTCGAATCTGTCGGAAAGAAATAAACTCTTATACCAAAATAAATTCTGTTCCAATCTCCGCCTAAAGAAATATCCTGTTTACTCTCAACTTCGTCTTGGGTAACAGGGGGGAATTCAACAAACACGTTAACAACATGTTGATGATCAGGCTTCCTCGCAGCCGTGTAAATTGGGGGCACATGGTCGAGCAAGCGTGTTGGTAGTGAGGGTGAAATGGTGACTGAGGGATTCATTGAAGTGCTAATGAACAGAGTTTCATAACTAAATTCACGTTCTCGAATGAATAACATTTATCAGCTAGTCGCGTTTATGCAAATTAGCTTCACAGCTCTCATATTTAGGGACGATCGGATGACGGCGTTGATGTATTTATAGAATATAATGACGTTCCGCCTGTCTTTCATAGAGGCGCCATAATTGTAACGGCTGCATGCGTCCAATGTAGGATATGTTAACATACAATAAGTAAACGTGTATTTACGACCGAACGATGCATTTTGGAGGCAACGAGGTCAATCACGAGCCAACGTATAATAAGCTACTAGCTCCTTAAATGTTTAACTCCTGCAGGTAATTTCATTATGTGTGGCCTTCACCTCGCCAAGGCTCGGTTGATTGTACTTTGAATTGCATTGTTACCTCCCGCATTATTAGTTACTTATGATCTCTGAGTGTTAAATAAGTAGTGATGATATCTTTTAATGTTGCTCGTTACCAGACGTGTGAAAGTTTTCAGCTAATTGCTTTGGAACTATTGCTTAGTTTGTTTTACTACTGTGTGAATTCTTAGTGAACCAGCAAAATTTAAATTTACCTTTTGGCTTTTCAAATTTTGGACATTTTTTTTTTATTGTGGCTGATGAGGGTCCCAGTCTATGATCGAAATAGAGCACATTATTACATTTGTGAACCAAACATGTAAATGCAATTAAAATTCCATGAGCGGCTTACTTCCTTACGATGTATTTCAATGTAAAAAACACAACTACCTTTGCATTGGTGGCAAACATTTACACAGTGCGACAGTTAGCTGTTGCTGGATCATCAAGGTGCATTTTGTAGCTGGATATCAATGTAATTATGCTGAGACTTGGCCTTTTGGCCTATTGGTTATCAAATGATACTAAGCATTGATAAAATGATATGTTTTACGCTCGAAAATATATTTTATGGTTCGCCTCAAACTGAAGATAAACAAGTGGGAAAGGAGATTATAGAGGGAAGAGTTACCTGGACTCCCCTCTCATGATACGGCGGTGTGTTGTCAAGGCTCGAACAAACAACATGCAGCACCAAACACTGGCACTGCAGCTGCATGATCACGAAACCCAAGTAGCTGGCCAAAATAGTTGGAATTCAAGCGGGCTAGTTTGTACGTCGAAACAAATTTATTCCTGGATTCCGCCTTATTTGATACAGCGTGATAAAATAAAGTGTTCCTGAAGAGCATCCACAATCAGGATAGATTAATAAAGTGTTCCTGAAGAACATTTACCACCAGGATGGATTATTAAAGTGTTCTAGAAGACCATCCACGATCAGGATAGATTAATAAAGTGTTCCTGAAGAACATCCACGATAATTAGAGATATTTTTTTCCTCAGCCCTTAACTTCATCTCCTGTTGTTGTTGTTTCTTCGTTTCTTCGCGGCCGCCCCAAGCATCGTCTTGCTTCCACCATCTGGCCTTCCCTCGTCTTGACTTACCCTCGTCTTGACGTCCCCTCGTCTTGCCTTTCCCTCGTCTCACCCTTTCCGCTTCATGCCTTCCCTTCGTCTTGCTCGTCCCATCCCCCCCCTCCACGAAGCCCGTCGTGAAGTTGTCGCTAGCAGCACCGCAGCCCGTCCTCTTTGCTGGTGTGTTGAGGACGTTTTTTGCAAGTAGCAGAAACTAATTACAAAGTCTGCGTCAATGCCGCCACTGAACAGACTTTGCACATTGCTTGGCGGGCGTCCTCAACGACTGTTATGTTTGGACGGAGGTTCAGAGCTTGAAGATGAGCATTACTTTGAGAGGTGGGAGGAGGAGTACCGGAGCCACAGAGCTGGAGGGAAGAGGTTCCTCTAAGGGGTTCAGATGAGGGGGGCCTGGAGGCAAAGAGCATGAGAGGAAGGATTTCTTTAATGAGTAGGAGGAGAGACCCTGGAGGTCCACAGCTTGAGGGGAAGATGGAAAAGCCCTAACATGAAGAGAAGAAAAACACATTCGGATTGAAGATCCAGAAATGTTATTTGTTTGATCTGGATGTTTATCAAGAATTATCATAGACAATTTTTTTTAAACATTACTGAATCAGCTGTCCATGTAATGTTTAGATCAGACAGGGTCTCACAATAGGCTAGTTTCAAATATATTCAGTATGTTTGAAATGATTCAAAACATTATATCAACCTGTTAAGTTAAATACCATCAAGAAATGACCTCATCAATCATTACTAAAGACAGTGTACCACGCAGGCTTAGACATCGCGTGTATCCAAATGTTTATCCACATGTTTATCCGAATGTTTATCCAAATGTTTATCGAAATGTTTATCGAAATGTTTATCGAAATGTTTATCCAAATGTTTATCCAAATGTTTATCAAAATGTTCATCTAAATGTTTATCCAAATGTTTATCCAAATGTTTATCCAAATGTTTATCCAAACGTTTATCCAAATAGTTATCCAAATGTTTATCCAAATGTTTATCCAAATGTTTATCCAAATGTTTATCCAAATATTTATCCAAATGTTTATCCGAATGTTTATCCGAATGTTT
>SDVV010018536.1:0-13733 GCA_016164225.1 Gammarus roeselii
AATTTACATATAGCATATTATTTGACCGCGTATAATATCAATAAAGTTATCATAAATTTGATACTCTGGCAATGATTTATATCAGTAACAAGTTTACTGTTTTTCAGCACCCAACAGCTGTTTCAAACGTAAAATTGGAAAATGTTTGACCTATATCCGTTCACACACTGTTCTATTTTTTATCAATGGCAATATTTTTTCGTTTCATTGACAATCCGGCAACGAGAAATGAATTCTGAATTCAGTGACAGACCCTAGTACAACTTCGGCGCTTAGTACAACTTTGGCACAGGAGGCCTCTCCAGCTCACGTCAGACATACCAACAGAAAGAGATTAAGAAATATCATGGGACTAAACAGTTGACCGCCAACTTCAATCAATTTGCCTCAGTGACCTTGTATATCCCATATGGTCTGTTGAATATCGGCTTCTTCATCCCTTAAATGATTTATATAAAATGGTTGAGATACACATTTTAAACTAATTCATTGGTTTGCATAAGTGATAAATACATATTTGCTCTCACACACTGCCTCTTCAATAAGTGCATCCAAACTAACTCAACACGCTTGGCTGAAGGGGTTTCATGGGTGCAGCCAGGACGAGCGATCTTCTAATCAAAGATCGTGTTCTCTTGCTGTTGAGACCTCAAAATTAAATTCCAAGATATTCATAGTTGATTGAAATGTGGCTTTAATGATGTTGTAGGCGGTTTTCGACAATTGTTTTGATTATATACTTTCATTGGTACCGCCTTAACAGATTCATCAGCTTAGAGTCTCTCATCGCCCACCCCGGCATAATTGCTCGATTGAAATCAAACGATTCACTGACATAGTTTTACTTCACAGATCATATGTGCAATGATGAGTACAAAACATTCTTTTAATTTCCCCTTATATAGTATATGAGATTCAGTTGTTCAAAAGTATACCTACTGCTCACGGTCGACACATTATAAAGATGTACGGTAACCGAATCACCTTCATGGGAATCATTATTACATGGGAGACCGAATAATTGTTACATGGGAGACCGCATGGAATATTTAGGTGTTCCATGCTTTTCTAGAGATTTAATTCCAGACAGGAGTAACTTGTGGCATGCTCTTGCATCGGATAACATGAATGACGGATATCATGACTGACGATTTATTTCAATTTAGAACCGTGTGTTTAAGGGGGCTATAAGTTGCCCTAGGGTTGACGTCTCACATGCTGGAATAAGATGCAAGGGATAAAAGTTACTGCGTAGGCTAGATACAGTGACAGTTGTCGTCAAAAAGAAAGGATGGGCAGCTGAAATGATGTTGCATCTCGAGCACAGAAATACCTGTTCACCTGAACGGTTGGTATTGAATACCTGCTGGTAAGTTCATTGCCCTCTCACCTGAACTATTACTCGATCTCTTTACCTACATTATTTCCAGAAGGTAATATCTTCTTTTCTGTTGTTGTGTTTGTTTGAAACAAATTTGATCATGCATTGAAGCGGAGGAAAAAAAATTGGGAACGACTAATTCATACCAAAGAACAACAAAGTTAGATAATAACTTACAGGGTTTACTTCACCCAGATGTAGAGATTTATTGCGGTGTTTTCATATGAGCCAGCATCAACACGAATTGTGTTAATTATTTTATAACTGAGGAAATGTGTACCTGCGGCGAAAAGTTTCATTTAGAAAGGGGAGGGTTACCTCAGCATTTTAACGGAACCATCCTCTTGCCTATAGTGCTACGACCCTTCAGCATTGATACGTTTCCTATAAGTGCCTAAGTGATACTATTCTCTGTAGTGTTTACACTTCTTGCACTCGTATTAGTCGCTACTGCAATCGTTGCCATACTATATATAAGTACAATCTATGGAGTTAAAAAAATTCATCATAGTCCGAAGAGTCCTTTACCAGTCCTCATTCATCATACATTGGTCGGCGTATTTTCGGCTATAGCGATCATTTACAGTTCATCGCAGATCCGAGAAAAGATGCTCGTCCGGTTGAGTACGGTACTATCATTGATAATGCCCATGAATGAGGGGCCGGTTTTAATTCGTCAATGAAGGAAAAACGATTGTATTAAGGAGAACCGAGACATCGTCGATAAGGCGACACTCCATGGATCAGGAATAACCCAGATATCGTCAAAAAACTACACTCTGAGTAAAGCATATCTCATTGGATCATGAAGTATCCGAATATCGTAAACAACCATGCACTCTGGGTCATGCATATCTCATTGGATCATGAAGTATCCGTATATCGTAAACAACCATGCACTATGGGTCATGATTATCTAATTGGATCATGAAATATCCGGAAATCGTAAACAACCATGCAATATGAGTCATGCATACCTCATTGGATCATGAAGTATCCGTATATCGTAAACAACCATGCACTATGGGTCATGCATATCTCATTGGATCATGAAGTATCCGTATATCGTAAACAACCATGCACTATGAGTCATGCATATCTCATTGGATCATGAAGTATCCGTATATCGTAAACAACCATGCACTATGAGTCATGCATATATCATTGGATCATGAAGTATCCGTATATCGTAAACAACCATGCACTATGGGTCATGCACATCGCACTGGATCATAAAGCACCGGTTTATCGTCATAACTCGCAACTCCTGGGGCCTCCGTTGATGACCAAACCTAACCCATAGCATTGAATTATGAAGTGACGCGATGTCGTTGGTAACCCGGCACGTATGGCAACCTGGTACGTATTTAACTGTTGTTTCACTGATCGTCCACGGCTGTCCAATAACGTTGCTACAGTTCAGTGCCGTTCGTGCATTCATTATAAATAATCGAAGGATTTAGATCTCCAACGGTTGCAGGGAAGGAAATGACAGCGTGAAATGTGATTAGCTCTCGTGTGCACTTACAGTAAGTGGTGTTTAAGTGCACATGCACTTATAGTAAGTGGTGTTCAAGTGATCATGCACTTACAGTAAGTGGTGTTTAATTGCACATGCAGTTACAGTAAGTGGTGTTCAAGTTCACATGCACTTACAGTAAGTGGTGTTTAAGTGTACATGCACTTACAGTAAGTGGTGTTTAAGTGCACATGCACTTACAGTGAGTGGTGTTCAAGTGCACATGCACACACAGTAAGTGGTGTTTAAGTGCACATGCACTTACAGTAAGTGGTGTTTAAGTGCACATGCACTTACAGTAAATGGTATTTAAATACACACTCACTTACAGTAAGTGGTGTTTAAGTGCACATGCACTTACAGTAAGTGGTGTTTAAGTGCAGATCCACCCACAGTAAGTGGTGTTTGAGTGCACATGCACTTACAGTAAGTGGTGTTTAAGTGCGCATGCACTTACAGTAAGTGGTGTTTAAGTGCACATGCACCCACAGTAAGTGGTGTTTAAGTGCACGTGCACTTACAGTAAGTGGTGTTTAAGTGCACATGCACCCACAGTAAGTGGTGTTTAAGTGCACATGCACTTACAGTAAGTGTTGTTTAAGTGCACATGCACCCACAGTAAGTGGTGTTCAAGTGCACATGCACTTACAGTGAGTGCTGTTTAAGTGCATATGCACCCACAGTAAGTGGTGATTCAGTGCACAGGCCCAGACATTGCCAACTGAATAGTGTGTTGCCTCCCCTGAAAGAAGTTGAAGCATGTATCCGTATTACATGACGTTTTGAATCAAGACTTTGCACAGATAGACTTGTGTATGCGTGATAATTGGACACCAATTCTTATATGTGCAGGAGAGATTAAAAAACCACCTTGATGAAACAGTCAAGAATCTGTAATGATATGCGCTCTCAGAACAAGTCCATTCAGTTATGACCACTATGAACTAAAGGGAAACTAGGTCTATTCATCACAGCCTGTCGACTGTTTAATGTTTCGACAACAACTCCAGATCTGCGGAGAGATTATTATCACATTAGGCAAATGCTGATTTTTTTTTTGACATTTCAGTATTATCGTTATTGTCAGTTTAGTGTAACAATAATTATGAAGTATAAGCAATAACCACGACATCACTATTCCTCGGAACTTAGAACACGTTCGGTTTACTCAAAATATAAATTTATTGGTTATAGGCTCCGGTCTCACGAGGCTTGTATAACGGATAAATAAAAATAATAACATAGAACGTCTGGACATGTGGTAGATCATGGCCGTTCTCTTTATTTTATTTTAATAAATCAAAGTTTGCCAACTGAATGTTTGAACTTTGTACAGGATAGGAAAAGGATATATTCAAAATCGCTTTTATGTTCACTCATAAGATCATAGAGAACTGTTATTGCTCTTCAAGGGTCAGGGCAGCGTGAACAAAAACAGTTCAGTGTGTTCTGTGGTTCCCATTTAGAATTGTTTTTATTCCGTTCATACACGGAACCAGAGGAAATGAAAGGAAAGCGTCTGCTTGTGTAACTGTGTTAACTCTGAATACGTAGTGACAAAGTATCATCGAGCGTATGGCTTATCTTCCCCGAACAGCACCATTGCATTCTACACATCATACATTGAATTTCGTAAAACAGTTAAGGTCTTAGCATTTTAAAGCTAAATGACGCCGTATTCATCGGCAAATGGCGAGCAAATAGATTGAGCAGTAAACACAACGCCCAACACTGGTGCAGATGGCGAAGCTGAAGAATGATATGAAAGGTATCTGTTTGGTTCATTTAGATAAGGAGAATCTGAGCCGGGAATACGAGACAACATTTCTATGTCTTGTTGGCTGGCAAGTGTTCACAGGTGAAAGTGTAAGAAGATAAGTGTTTACGTCTAGTTTATATTTACAAATATATCCAACGCCGCATGACATCGATTCAAATACGCTTTTCATGGTACACTAAGTGTAAGCCTATACATTTATGACAGATTGGGTTTAATCAAAATGAGATAATTTCAGCTTTTTACCTTCCTGCAGAGGTGATGCAATTATTTTTGATATCACCAGCCAATAAACGGAATCTTTTTTTACAAACCAGATAGCTTATGAGCAGCATGCCGTTTATAATTGTCTTGTGATAATTTTATTTTAGCATAAGATGGTAAATTCCCGGTGAAGTGTTTGGATATTGAATGGAAGAGCAACAAGTGGCCTAGAACCAATGAGGGAGTGAACGAGGGAACGAGCTAAGGATTGAAGTATTGACTCCTCAAAAGGGCAGTCTAGTTCCGTCATCCAGTAACTCCATTTAGATTATGTTAATATTCTGGAAGTAGAAATAATGCCACCGCAATATATAATTTCCATGCGTGACAGAGACAAAAATACTATTCAATTATTCTCGAGTAGTCCCTTCTCAACAGTTGTTCTTGTAGGGGCCGTCAGTGAAAATTTCTGCCATGCCGGCAGATCTCCGTGAAGTTTGTCATGGCAACAAGACTTCAGGCATTCGGCTGAAAGCCTGATCGGCCTCCCAAAAAGCCTCTGTTTCAATCACCACAATGATCCTCAGGCCCGCATATGACCTCCGATGATCGGCCACTAACAAGCGTCAGTTAAAATCACTGCAGAGGTCTTAGATCTGTCTCTAGGTTCCGATGATAAGCCTACTCTCCCCCTCTGCTCAAATCACTCAGAGGTTCAATTCCTACTTCTGGCCTTCTATAAATTACCTCCTCGCAAGCCACTGATCCAAGCATCGCGACGGTTTCCAGCCCACCTCTGGCCTTTGATGATCAGTCATCTCATAAACCTCTTTTCCCTTCCACCGCAGTCTGTGAAAACCGACATTTATTGGTATGTGAGGAGCTCTGTGCTAGTGAACCCGTTAGGGCCTCCTGCAGTTGTCTGTAACTACACATTGCCTCACGCCCGCAACCACATGGATCCAAAAATACAATTGATAAGTACAAGCATAACGAAGAAATGTCGCAATGATCACTAACGCTACAGAGCCGTCACCATTGCCAAGGGCCTACACATAAATCAGTCAGTATTCAATTAATGGTGGAATTTCAGTAATGCTCCGCTATAGAACGATTGACCTCCAGTGCCATCTCGGTATCATTTCTAATTTCCAATAAGTAAACAATCACGATTGTACATGAAAAACTTGTATGATCAAATGCCCGAGTAGCACAAGCGTAATTCCATGCACTGTGCATTTCAACCCAATAATTGAACTGGTGATTGTAATCAATCCAACCCTTGAATTATTTGTCGACTGAGGATAGTCCAATCATTTTATACTCAACTGATATTAAGTCATTCAAAGTGCTGACATTATCTGAGGATATATTATACAAATGGTAGTGTATGATTTAAAATGTAAGAATAGAAGTTGAGGTGTTCGACAAACAGTAGAACTGCGGTACTGTTTTTTCGTAGAATTAAAGCGAATACTGCAAACCAATGCACGTTATGTTGACTGAGGTTTAAATGTCTTTTTTTATAATGTGGGTTAGGCAATATAGTCCGCCTCTTCGTCTTGAAAGGCTGTACCAACCATCACAAAGGAAGTGCAAGAACATTCTGCAATTCAAGACAATTCCAAACGGCGTGCAAGTAATTCGGGCCACTCAAGCATATTCTGCTATGTTTTCCATAAAATATCCTTGTGTTTCTCAGGATAACTATGTCAAATTGTTTTACCTCCACAAATTTAGTTCCCATAAGTTGAAGATGAGAGGTTGTGGTGAAAACGAGAGTATACTCTAATATTTCCTGTCCATCCGTTATTCACTATTCCATTTTTTTTTCTCCATTCGCAGATTATCATAATGAAACAATGAAGAAAGGCGGGGGAAACGTGCGAATAAAATAGGAATTTGGATGCTGCACCGAATTCGGTTAGTAAGGCATCACGTCAAACAATAAATACTTATTGCGGCGATCCGTGACATTAACTCGCGTTTCAGTCGTTATTTACGACTGAAACGAAATAATGTGAATGTTTTTGAAACTTCAAAAGCTGATGAATAACGAAGGAACGGAAAAGCTTTCATTAATTTGGAAATGAGCCCACGGGAAACTTGTTAACTTCGTAGCATAAATTGATTATGTATCATGGCTTTTGAACTATGAATAAGTTAGTGTATAGAGTTCAGGCATAATCACGTTAGGAGAACAAGGCTTGTCTAATTCATTTATGTGCTACCTCCCATGTTCTGCCGACGTATTATATAGCTGTATTAGAAAAGTACTGACGAATCTGAGTTTGGCACGGTAAGTGGAAGAAAGTCGGGCGTGGGGGAAGTTTGACTACAAGAAGATGTGGTGTTGATGACGAGTTACCTTGTGGAAGGAGGTGTCTTCAAGATTGATTTAGGTGAAAGTAAAATTAGGCATATTATGATGAAAGTTTGTGAGTGGTTACAGACCTGGTGGCGAGAGGTCTGAAGGGGTAAGGGAAAATTTTTGGATTGACCTAAGTGAATGTGTGAGAGCTCATTCAGAAGCGAGATATTCACATGCACACACTGGAAAGGATGGCCTATAGTACAGTGGTTGAACGAGCGCTGAGGCATTTTGTGATGAATTCAAGGGGACCGATGGGCAGGCTGTTGGATGTCCGGGGGTTGGGAGGGAAGGGTGGACCAATATCTGACCATCTACTGGTGTTAAGAATATGAAGAGTGGAGTAAAGGTGGAATGGGAACAACGATTGAGATGAGAGAGAGAGATCATGAAGGTAAGTGAACTTCAGTGGAAAGCGGAGCTGAGGAATTCCAGTAGGCGCTGAGCGAGGAATATGAATACGTGAGAGAGCAATACCTGAGAATTGCTGAGGAAGAAGGGAAGACGTTCAGAAATGCTATTTGGAGATATGCGAAAAATGGGTGTGGTGGACGCCGTGTAAGCTCGAGTACAGGAATGAAGCGGTTATACTGGTGGTTGCACAAAAGCAAAAAGTCTTTGGGGTGTGGTAGCTTGCGGGGGCGGTGGTGGCACACGACAACTATAGAAAGAAGAGAAGAGAGGTGATGCGGGCGGTGAGAGGGGCTAGGAGGGACGTTAATGCCACATGGGGCTGACGGTTACGCCAGAATTGTGAAGAAAACAAAAAAATGTTCTGGGCAGAGGTGAAGAGATGGGGAAAGGGGGAGACCGCCGTGAAAGAGATGGTGATGAATGATGAAAACAACCGGTTGTTGCTGGGGAGTGTTGATGCGCAGACGAGGTGGGTCGAGTATTTTGAAGAGTTGTTGAATGTTGTGGATCTTAGACTGGCTTACATGTTGTGGCGGGTGGTGGTGCGTGGATGCCGGTTTTTGGGAGAGATCCTTGTTATTCAGGAGGCGATTGAGGAGATAGAGGCGATAAAAGTCCCCTAGTTTGGACGGCGTTGCGACATGGCGCCCGAAAAGTGATGGGGCAACTATAGTCGAATAGTTGGTGAGGCTACGGAGTCTGTGTTTCGTGTCGGGCGTGGTGCCGCTTGAGTGGGCCAGTGCTTGCATTGCTTAGCTGTATAATGGCAGACGTGATAACAATGAATGCTGCAACTCATGAAGTATCGGTTTGTAATGCGTTTTTGATGAGCTGTCAGGAAGAGGGCTTATCAGTGATATTAGACAATCAGACAATAAAAAATGTTGTTTCAAGAGAAGAATGATGAGCTCCGATCAGATTTTTGTAGTCCAGTGATGCAAATCTGTGAAAAGTGCTTCAAAAGGGAATGGATGTGTTCTGGGTCTTCACTAATCTGCAATAAGCCTACGGTGGGGTCGAAAATGAAACGCTGTTGAGAGTGGTGCGCTCGTATGTTGTGTCGGATATTTGATGAAAGGGGTTCAGTGTTCCTATGTTGGGGAGCGAGAGGAGTTCTTGGTTTACAGTGGAAGAGGGCCTGAGACAAGGCTTTCTGGTCTGTTCAACCTTTACATTGATGGAGTGGACAGGTGAGGTGAACGCAAGTGTAATGAGTAGTAACTTAGAGCTGTTGGGAGTGAATGGGCCGAGTTGGCTTAGTCAGTTACTGTCTGCCGATGAAATGGCCTCCGTGGCGGATTCGACGGATAATTTTTTTAGGCTCGTCTACTAGTTTGGTAGGATGTGAGAGGAGGAACCTGCGTCGACTCCCTCAAAATTAGTGTCCTCCTAAATTGGGAATTGATGGAGAAAGTTCATAGATTTTAGTACCGGACGTCTCATGTAGAGGAGACTGAACTAATGGAAATTGAGATGAAGTCCCGAGGGAAGGAATTGTAAAAAGTAGTGGTTGCACTGGAGAGTGTAATGAGCTTTAGTACATTAGGCATAAAAGCAAAGAGAGAGTTGTATGAGGCTGTAGTTGTTGTTTCAACTGTGAGACTTAGGTGCGAGAGCAGAAGAGTGATGAAAAAAAAATGGAGTGTTTTCGAAATGAAATGTTTGAGGGGCGTGGCTTGAGTGACGCTGAGAGACAGGGCCAACATCGTCGATATTTGAATAAGAACGGGAATGACGAAGAAGTTGGAGGACAGAATGGATACACGTGTACTGAGGTGGTTTGGCACTTGGTGAAGATGGATGATGGAAGCAAAAATGATTGGATATAAACCCAGTGGTAAACCAAAGTTTGGGTGGATGGATTGTGGGAATCAAGCGTTAGGTTGGAGAAACATACGCGTGAAGGAAGTGAGAGCGGGAAAAGAATAGACGTGAATGAAGAATGGGACGTGACCCTGATGTGCTTTACCGTCCTTGGCGTACCATTAAAAACAGGAATAGTCATGGGGGGAGTGGGCCCCGGTAGCAATCACTCAGCAGCGGTAAAACAGTTACACTGTCGGGCCCTGCTGCTGACACTGATTTCGGACCTCACTTCGTACCTAAAGTGTGTGCTGAAGGTCTCCAGTCCAGATCCTTTAACGCCAAAAAGCTATGTTTGTGTTAGTTTGAGTGGATGAGAGGAGTGTCAGATGCCCCTAATGAGTCGCCCCCCCCCTCTCCCAATGGATTCGGCCTAGTGTGTATTTGCTTCTGTATTCAGGTATTAATGATCGAAAGTTCTTTTCAATATCCAATTGGACCAGTCGGCACAAACATGAAATACTACATCGGAAGGCTTCCAACTTGAAATTCGATTCCATTTTCCAATAATATTTTAGTAATAAAGGGTTACAGTTTGTGTCTCTTCCGATAAGCAACAAGATCTACGGTTGACAGTCTTTAAGATATGATTGAAGATTTTTTTCTCATATAGTTTTCTTTATCACTTAAGATAGAACTCCCTTTGTTCAAGCACTTAAGAAGTGCACTTATTTTCATTCTGAATGTAAACGAAGCAAACCCGTTAATGCCCATGTTAATAAACCAAAAAAATGCTGAATGTAAAACTCTCTTCAGCTTGTCTGTCCAAAAAATATACTATTTTGCACATCTATGTAATTGGATGGATGCTGTTAAAAGAATTTGTCTAGAAATTAAAAAGTTTGCTAATGATGTCGGTCACCGGATTAAAAACAGGGAGTATCCTCTTTTCCGCAACTGGTAGTAAAAGAGCCAGCAGCCGGCCATATACATAATGCCAGTAGGTGAAGACCTGGCGAAATCGTGCTGGGGATTATAATGTCTTCTTTATGGTCGCTTCAATATCCATCACTGTGAGACAGAATTTCGTGAAAACATTGCTTTTAATCCAACTTTTACTTTTATGAGTGTGGAAACATGTTAAGGTACTGCATTTTCTTCACGGCTTAAATTATTAGGATTTCAATGCCATGATTCATTTGTAATGTACAGTTGACCGGTTTGATAAATATTTCACATTTGGAACAGACGGAGATAAATAAATGTTGATCTGAAAACCTCCCTTTTTTTCAAGAGTTCACCTGTAGCGACACGTTCTTCTTCATGTTGCCTTTGTGATCTTCATCTCGTTCAAATAGTAATCAACGTGGCAATGTCAACGTTCTCTTGTATTTTGTTGTTAATTGCAATATTCTATACCTCATAAACGACAAGTAATCATCGACGCGGCTCTGTAAAGAGCGTGGATGTGATGGAGAAGGTGGACGAGACTGTCAGCCGTTGTTAGTAGAACAGAGAATTACGGTTTGGATGAACACGTTTCTCGTTGAGTTGTTGGGCTCCTTTCCACGGCTAATAAGAATCACTTCTCAGTACGGCCGTTATTGTTTGGTCTGATTATGCTTTGCTCTGGGATGGGATCATTGCTCGTGGGTGCCTGATAATGATTTATAATTAATGCAGTGGCAAGTTTTATTCGAAAAGTAGATACGGACAATTACCTTCAATACGAAGTCAAGAGAGAATTCTATATTTGAATAGTATATGGATAGTTATAATATGAAAATCGAGCAGCGTGGTTCTAACAGGACGGTATACATACCGTTTGCAAAAAACATTATGAACAAGAAGAAAAAAATAGTGGAGTTAACAAGCGTTTAACGATTATTTTTCTCCCGTTGACACTAATATAAGAAAATCATATGCGCTGTATTTCACGCGCGTGACCTATCAATAAATAAACAGGAGGATGACTCACTCTAGCCTGTCCACGTTTACCGCTCTGGTTACCAACTACAATTAGCAGGCCTTGGATGCAATGAAGCTCTCTCAATGTTAGTGAGATTGCATTGCAATGTCTGGGAACACATTACACTTATTTAATCATTGCCTCATAGCGATGCCTGCGCTTTTCTGATGTGTTCGCTAACCGAGAGAATGACTGTCGTTTACATAGCAGCCTTTGAGTAGAATCAGGTTTAATTCCAACAGTATAGACCACTGTTCGTGGGAATGAATGAATGTAACAATACAAAAAAAGGTTCAAACAAATCATGTTTCCGCACGGAATTCTTGCAGACTACAAAGAAAGAAACATAGTATTGTAATGGTTAACAATGAACAAATACAAAAAATCAACATACGTCGTTTCCGTCGAGACAAGAATGCGCACTACACACCCACTTGTTAAATTATTCTGCTAGTCACTCTTGAGAGCAGCCATGGTGTTCTTATTACGAGATCTGTTCATACCTGACCATCGTACGGGTTGAACAGTTTTAATAGGCACACTATTGCGGAGAGAACAAAGTACTGTAACTCTACATGATCACCTTGTTTTTGTCACCCTTAAATCTCTTACCAAATCATTACACTCCTTTTCATCAAAAGTCCATATATATTCATGTTCGATCGTTTCTTCAGCAACCATGCATCTCGTTCCCAAGGAACTCGAAAATGACAGACACAAGTGCATTATGTTTTCAAGCTAGGACCTTGAAATCAGTCACGACAGAAGCCAGTGATGGACGGCTAAATATTTAAATACGTGAACGCGAGAAAAATCTGAACAAAAGAGACAGCAACATATCAAGTATTGGGGGGTAGAGATCAGGCAGTGAGGTGAGGAGTGTAGGTTTGTAGATTCAAAAAACACTAATCAATGTGTCTGAACGTGTGTGTCGGACAATCGTGGAAACCTCTTAACAGATTGGTGTTATGCAAACTGCAAAATATGTCTCATGGAAGCCCAACTGATGATGTGTGAAGTTTGGATATTATCGGAACCGAGAGTTAAACAAGGAGCGTCCATGTTTTATTACCGGCCCAGTTGAAAAATTTTGTCCACATTACGACGAGAAGCCCGACTGAATTCCAGCTAGCTGATGCATATTTTGGAACTCTCTTCATTTAATACTTAATATAAAAATTCCCGCGAAGAGTATTACCAATAATTCTTTCACTATGACGTTTTAAAATAGCAAAGCAATATAAGTTCAAAGTAGTCACAATGACAAACTAGTATGGGGACATGGAAAATAATTCAACTGAATAATTCAGTGTTAATTTAGCACGATTTTTACTTATCTTCTTTGACCAACCCTAATAGATCTTCAACTCTTTTGTTCCCCAACGTCACTTGAAATACATCAAATGCACAGAATTGTGAGCAGGATATGGGAAAACGATATTATCTCACGATGTGAAGAGTTAGCAACAGTTTTTCATATTATTAAGCCTTTCGTTTTCTGACAGGCACCGCTTGAGTTCTGAAAGCGAAAAACTTCATAAATGCATCCTCGAAGTTACCGTACGAGCAACAGGGAACCTTCCGAATATAGATTTCCTCATACAACCACGTACTTTATGAAGCGTGATGAGTTTGACTCAACGCGAGGGGGAGCGAGGGAGAACGTTGGAATTACTTGAAACATTAGAAAGTGAATATATTTACACATCAAAAAACAACAGTCGTTTACGCTCCCCGGTATTGCAGCTTGGAATAAAACGAATAATAAATTGCAGGAAACAAACGATGTAAACTTCATTGCAGATTTTTGGTCTTAAACCCGTACACCCTCTGCTGGGCTCCTGAATCCAATTTCTTCAGATTTAGTTCAATTTTGAAAAAGAGGACACCATTTTAAAGGTTTTTGTCTCAGCATTTTTCCTAAAGTATTCGTTCAGGCGTTATCTAGTTTCTTTTAAGGCCATAAGACGGTAAACTATTTAGTAGTGCTCACCATCAGCTGTGGACGCTGGAGCCCAAGCCCTGTTCCGCGCGCACCATCGGCTGTGGACTCAGGGGACCAGCTAATACAGTATAATAAATGTGTGTATTACAATGCAAGATTTTATATATATGTACTTGTATGTATATTTTTTTTGTATAATAATTGATTCCCTTTCCCAACTAATGTATGTGGATTGTTGAGTTTGGCATGTTATTCATCTTATGTTTTCTTTCTCTTTTCCCATTCTGGTATCCTGCACTTATTACATAGTTGCACATCTTGCGCGCATATATAACACTAGAAGATATATA
>SDVV010018537.1:2107-13733 GCA_016164225.1 Gammarus roeselii
CCTCCTGCAGCCTCCCACGCGACGCGCACCACACACCTTCTTCGCACATCTCAGCAACGCATCCCTTAACGTCTCCCATTCTTCCTCCACATCTCTCAGGTCCTGTCCTCTCACGTTGCCGTATTCTTCCTTCAACGCCTGCTCGTTTATTGCCCTTCCACTTCTGCTCCACTCCTAATCTACCTTCCACCAGCAGATGGTCAGGCACTCCTCCACCCTCCCCTCTCAACACCCGCACATCCAACAGCCTCCCCACCACTCTCCTCGATATCAGCACAAACTCCATCAGTGCTCTCTCCACCATTGCACCATGGGCCATCCTTACCCATGTGTACTTGTGAATATCTCGCTTCTTGAACAAACTGTTCCCGACCACCAACTCCTGCTCCATACACAGACCTATCAGGTTTTCTCCACAGTCATTTCTACCGGGAACGCCACACCTTCCTATCACATTCTCCACCACTACATCTCAAACTCTCGCATTTAGGTCACCCAGTACAAATACATTGAAATGACCTCCAAAACTCTCAATACACTCACTCAGGTCAGTCCAGAATCGCTCTCTCTCCTCTTCACTCCTCTCGCTGCCAGGTCCGTAAGCACTCACAAATGCCCATCTTTCTACGCCTAACTTAACTTTCACCCACATCAATCATGAGGACACCTCCTTCCAGTCGGTAGAGCTACTAGCCAACCGATCACTCAATATCAAGACCACACCTTCTCGTGCCCTACCTTCCTCCACACCAGACTTTCTTCCACTTACCACACCAAACTCTCATTCGCCTTTACCTTTCAACTTCGTCTCACTCAGCGCCAACACATCAAACTTCCTCCTCACGAACATCTCACCAATCTCCCTCCTCTTTACATCATTCGTACTACAGCCACGCACATTCAGCGACCCTAACAATAGGGTTCGGAGAGGCATGTGCCTCTCCTCCCCCCACTCGTCTTGCCGTCTTCGAGGAAAGGTTTTACAGAGAACGGGATTCCTAGCCCCTTCGCTCCGCCCCGTTTAGTCGCCTTTACGACACGCTGGGGTTCCGGTAGCACGATTCTACTCCCGGCTACGGGGCGTCTATCCTTCAGTCGCCTTCTACGACACGCGGTGGATACGGTAGCAATATTCTTAAGCCCCGGCTTCAAGGCTACTTACTCAAATCATAAGTCATAAGGTCTATCTTATGACTTAAGCAAACTAACCTCCACTCTCATCACCCTTTGCACCAATTTCCTGTCCTCTCTTCCTCACTATCCCCGTTTCAATTCGATCAACGTCATTATTGATCCTACCTCTCAGCGTCGAGCCAGCCATGTCCCTCAGATACTTCATCTCAAAAACATTCAACCTTCTCTCTTACGTTCCCGATTTCAAAGTCTCAGCCCCAAGTCTCAGTTGGGATAAATACTCCCTTGTACTCCCTCCTCAGTTTTGACAGGGCAAAATCAAGTTCATATTTAAATTCAAAACTTGTAAACTACAAATAAAATTATTGGTCGCTTCGATATGTTGGAATGGAAATAGTTATTCCACTATAGGAGTGAATTGTTTCCACTAATGGATAAGTGGAAGCCTTTTTTGGTCTTATTATTAAGAGTTGTGATAAAAGTTGACTGCCATTTGCTTGCATAAGCTACTCGTGACGATTTTCAGTTGCATTTAGCATGTAGCCATCTTTCGTGGCTCAGTCTCAGAGATTATCTCTAGACTTGAGGACCTGTAACAGTCTTCGGAAATATATGAGTTGCGTGTATGAAACCTTTTATGTTAAAGATATCCATTGAGTTGTATGTTCCCATTACGAGCAGCCTGCATCATTGTCACATAATACTTTCCATTGAGCACTCGTGTTCATTTTATTTATGACTGTTATTTTTTGTAGAAATAGAACAAGTCTACGATGATCTGTAAGTTCCACTAATGTATGACACGTAAATCAATTATTGATCTTCCTCTTGGATCCACTCTGAAAAACATGACCAGTTGTGTAACTGTTACAATCACCGGTAGTCATTGCGTTATGTTCCCTGTCTCTCCTTGAATCCTTGCATTCCTACCACCCCATACCTGAAACCTCTCCACACCCCACACCCCCCCAACTGTGTGAGGCTCTGCTCGCTGCATATATAAAAGGAGTCCAGCCCACGTTCAGGCACTTGCAAGCATCACCTCCTGCAAACACAACCATGGTTAGTTGACACTGCGGCGCTATAGTGATTTCAGGACTCCAAGGAACATCTTGGTACGACCTCTTTCATACTGATCTAATCATCTGCTCTCGGGCTTGAAACTATCTGCTTGGATGACAGTTTTATGCTAGAGGGAGAAGATACTAAAATCGACTATATGTCTGAATGTTGTGATGACCAACGACATTACTTATAGTTTTCCCTTGTTCACAATATTGTAATAAATCAGCCAATCTGCATGTTACATAGAACATGAACATCTCAATGTGATTTTGAAAGCAGATAATGCACACCCCCAGAATGGTTACAGCTGGAGTTTGACCTGTCAATATGAATGAAAGCATAACCAACATATTCTAGAATATCATAGTTTGCCGCTATTTCTGATGTTCACGTCTCTTCATCATATACTCCTATCCTTGTTGGACCTGCAACAACAGGTATGATAATACCAGGCTTCTAGTATATCATACCCTGCAATTAACCTTGTACATCACGACTCATCCACAGAATTTCCTGACGGTTTTGGCCCTGATTGTCACGGTGTTGGTGGCAGACGCCGTTGCTGGCGGAGGTAAGAAGGGTTGATAACGATGTATTTTACTATGCTTCCGTCATTAATAACTGGCACGAATGCTTTAATCACATTTCAATGTGTTTGCGCTTTAGAGCACATTATATTGAACCTCAAGTCAACACCTGATATACATGCGAACCGTAGATGTTGTACACAAACAAATAAAATGTTCATCAAAACGTGTTGTGCGTTTCAGAATCGTATATCACAGTTTCCAAAACAAGGGAGGCGAGTATCAGGCTACAAGTCTTCTATTCCAAGCCTAAGTTTTGATTTATCAATGCAAGGCGGTGGCGGCCACGGCGGAGGAGGATTTAGTGGAGGTCACGGAGGCGGTGGAGGTGGATTTGGTGGTGGCGGCGGTCGTGGAGGTGGAGGATACGGCGGAGGTGGATTTGGTGGAGGTGGTCATAGCAGCGGCGGAGGCGGAGGATTTGGAAAGGGAGGCGGCGGAGGTGGATTTGGAAAGGGGAGTGGCGGCGGTGGATTTGGTGGCGGTGGATTTGGTGGCGGTGGATTTGGCAAGGGAGGTGGTGGCGGTGGATTTGGGAAGGGAGGCGGCGGCGGCGGAGGATTTGGCAAAGGAGGCGGTGGTGGCTTTGGTGGTCACAGTGGCGGCGGTGGCGGCTCTGGAGGAGGTCAGTGATGATGCAAATTTCGCTTTGAATAAAATCATGCTCACACTAGAAAATTTCTCATCAGAACCATACCTAATGGTAGGGTCTACATATCGGTGTTGACCATACCGTTTAGATGCTCTTTAAAGAAAAGAGACATGATACTTTTCAATTTGGATTTTACTTCTACATTTGGTCACATTTTACAGCGCGTTGCTGTAACTCTACAAGCTGAATTTAGAGCACTGAATTACAACACATCGCACAGATGCGTGCTTTGTTTGCTTCCTGTCATCAATGCACTCTTACGCAGAATTTTCTTCCCTCCCTGTTCCAGGCGGTTACGGCAAGTAATGGACGTTGGCCCAAATGAACGACGCCACAGACCTGGCGACAGCATTATAACGAGATATATGCACAAAGTTTTAATAATTATTCCAGTTATATATAGTAGTTTCTTTTCATTAATCATCTTCATTGCTAGATATGTGTAAATTCCGTCAATTGGAAGATCCAAATTAGTCAGTATTATGATAGATGATTGTTCATGATAATCTACGTTGAATTTTAATTATTTGCACTCATATGGCAGTTATGTAGCCGATAAAGCAATATGCCCCGTGTATACAACCAACATTTTCTTCATATTTGAACTGTTTCAAAGCGAAGCTGAATTTGAAACGTTCGAATATTGCCGAAGTTGCTTGAAAGAAACGTGCAGTTCCAATTCTGCCCTGATATCGAATATGCAAAGATTGTTGTCAGTAGAGTAGATAGGATGAACTACCATATCCATTTCCAGGTGTTTTCTCTATTACAAATAACATCAACATGTACAATTTCAGTACCCACATATACGTATTGTGCACCACACTGTGTACAAAGTGAGGAGAGTCAGTTTGGGTTCAGTTCGAAAATGTGACTAAAAACAGATCATTACTTACTGCACTAACGTAGTTTCTTTCAGAAATGTTTTAAGAGGAATGCGTCCATCGTTCCACGTTGAAAACCAACAAATCTGCTCTTCGTTATTCGGCGAATGAAATGGGATTTAATCCCAAAACATTGTTGTTGAACAGTAAATAGGGCAATATCAACGATAAAATTACAAAATCTTTCACAAAGTTAAATCATACTATGGTAGTTGGCTACTTATGAAATTGTTCTGTGGTCATCAAGTTAGAGTGGTCGGATTCTTGATGTAAAAGATGATTCGCTCATCAGTGTGCCGACACAGGGTTAGCCGCACTGAGTCCGGTTGGGTATTCATCTCGTTTTAGGATGCTCCATAAATTCACGACTGGGTTCAATGTCTTAGTCAATTATTTCTCCGAACATAACAGCACTAGGTTTCATTTAACGACTATGAACAGACCTACCAAATCATCCAAAATTATTTCGAGACCCAATATTACCAGCTCCCATTTTTAATTGTTGAACTAGTACGAGCTGAAAAAGAAGAGCCGTGATATCGTACCTTCGGTTTCTAATCCATCCAAACAACTTTGGAGAGAACAGTCTGGGACTGTGTTTACAAGTCTCAGGCAAGTAATATAGCGGAAAAATATAATCCAGAATAGTTTGGACAAGAATTGCAGCAGATTTTGGATTAGTTCTGAAGGCAACAAGACTTCGTG
Source organism: Gammarus roeselii (assembly GCA_016164225.1). NCBI lineage: Eukaryota > Metazoa > Arthropoda > Malacostraca > Amphipoda > Gammaridae > Gammarus > Gammarus roeselii. The sequence continues at coordinate 7,135 of SDVV010018537.1, forward strand.
ACTGCTTGACATTAACGGTCTTCCTATAAAAAGAGACGGAATTTAGCTGAGGGTCGTAAATGTACACCTTTACTCAAAGAGCGTTACACACGAGTCGTGGCATATATTCGAGAGTAGCTTGTAGATTATTTATCCGTAAAACAGTGTTCAATGACTGTGAGGAGAATAGAATGATAGTTCGTGTGACTATCATTCTGGACAATGCAAATAGCAACTTTGGAGACGCATGAAGAGTAAAGAGCTGCATAAGTCGGCGTAAAGTTCACAAATGTGAAGAGCTTAGATGAGCAATTAAAGAGATTCAGTATATTGGAGAACTTGTAGATTACAAACGTGGAAAGAATTCTTTGTCAGCCTTTATGAGCGAATATTTTATTTCTGGTTCAATCTGGGTTACCTTTTGACAGTAAAAAGATTAGTTCTGAAGTAGGGCGTGTGTCTGCGTATTGTGTGTAGTAAAAGATCAAAAAATTAGATGGTTTTAGTAGGAAATAGCATCTAACGATGATACTCAAAGACAACTCAAATCAGCACCTGAAGAGGAAGACATCGACCCACTCTGTTGATTTGAGGTTGTCACAATTTCATCCCTCGTTAAACCAATGCTGACCGGTGCCATTACTGGACACCGTTTTGCAACGAGCAGGTACCTTAATCACCGTGCTAGAGCCAATGCCGGGCACTATTTCATCATACGGGTGTTGATAGCGGACAGCTTTTTGACGCATGTACCGGAGAGCGTATTATATGTAGGACCTATTTAGCGGTGATTTTGGTAGAATTTGTCAAGTTGCATCCTGAACGTTTCTATTGCATCGATGTCTACAGCCTTGACAGGAAGTTTATTCCATTCTTTTACAACTCTACACGTGAAGAAGAAATTGCGCGTGAGATCGAGGGAGAAACGCTTACTAACGATTTTGTACCCATTATTCCTGGCCACTCCGTTTGCATCTAGAGTGAGGAGGCTCACATGCTCGACGTTATTTTTACCCTTCATTATCCTTCATTCTTCGATCATGTCACCTCTGACTCGACGCTCAACTAGCGAATAAAGGTTGAGTTCACGTAGTCTGTCTTCGAACCATTTATGGCGCAGCGCAGTGATAAGTTTGGTAGCTCTACGTCGAACCATCTTTAATTCAAGACCTCTTTTTCCAAGATATGGAGACCAGAATTGAACGGAGTACTCAAGGTGCGGTCTAAAAAATGCATTTGTAGCTTAGAAATACTGTGTCTGCTCTTGAACGAGATAGTTTGGGATATCATGCCTAACATGTATTGCAATTTTCGGCGGTCTCGTTACATAGCTTGCTATTTTTTAAGTCGTTACTATTGATGACACCAAGGGCTGTCACTTCGGTGACAGAAAGCAGTTTCTTTCCGGACATTGCATATTCGTGCTTGAGATTATGATGACCTATGTGCATTACTTTTCATTTTTGACATTGAATTTCGTTTACCACTTTTCTGACCAATCAATAATTTTGTTAAAAGTCAAAATAGATCTGCTCACACTCAAGTTTGTTTGCCTTTTTTCTCATAGCTTATTATCGTCTACAAACTTGCTAATGCTTCGATCGAGACTGTTCGTGAATGTTATGAAGAGAATTGGACTTAAAACGGATCCGCGAGAGACATTTATCCAGTTATTTAGCTTGCCTCGAAACCCAATGTGGTTTAATTTTCTAACTAAGCGATTGTAAGAGACTTTATCGAAGATCTTCTGAAAGTCGTGGTAAATGATATTGATTGGAAATTTGGCATCGTGAATTTAAATTCTTTAATTGAAAATAGCAGCAGGTTTGTCAAACAGGATAGATTGTGTCGAAAGTCAGTCTGAGAGCCACCTATCAACTTGTTTGAGTCTCCTGCTATTCTTGCGGTCGCTGTCATAGATAGTAATAAAGGTAATCACCATGTCTGTCAAAATCCTGCATGTGGACTAATTTAGTTTCTAATCGACAAGAAACAGACATCAATGAGCAGTTGTATTCTCCATCTAGTGACCTTCACTCAACGTATAATTAATTGTTATCGAGAACTGATTGGTGAATGGTATTGATTTAATCGTGAATCGTGAATTGCAACGCCGGTGAAAGCGAAGATTACAGATAAGCTACTCAGTTGAACCTAGGTATATTATTTAGGATTGACGATTACACGTATTCGTAAATCTGATTCATCTGAGGTCAAGCGAATGATGTTACGTTATCTCATGCATCGGTGTTACTATGAAGAACATTAGGCACTTCAATGCTACAATTCAATCATTGAAATCATACCTCAAGAAAAAAGGTATCACGGCAAGGGTTGTATGATGAAGTTGTTTATGGATTGGAAATAACTCCTTAATAATACTGACAACGCTGTGTTGAAAGTTTTCGTCAACATGTTTTTATTTCTACCTGGAGTGATGCTACTGACAGTTACGTTATTTAAGCAACCTCTAATGAGGTGGATTATTGTTTGGTGACCCGGGGAGTGGTTAGAGCGGCGATGCCGGATCTCGGCTCTGGCCAAGGTGACCGGCATTGGTGAATGAATTAGGGAATAGTCAGCGTTGGTGAGATACGGTATTCACACTCTCATTTAAACAATTATTCGTCCAAATTTTCAAATGAATTTTAACAAAATACACAGAAGACGCATCTAAGTAATGTAGTATGTCCCTGACTCAGTCGCTCAACCTCACTTGCCGTGAGTCCCTCGCCAATCTTCACTTAGCCTACTACACTCAGGCCACCTCACTCATCCAACTCATTCTCCCGCCTAACTCGCCTTACCTCACTCGCCCTACACACCCCACCTCATTCCTCTCAAACTTCCTCGCCCCACGTCACTCACTCCACCTCACTCAACCTACCTCACACATCCTACCTCACTACCCCAACTACGCTAAGCCCATTTTACTTTATTTCACAGATTTGTCTCGTTTCACCCGCTCAGCTCCCATATCTCACCTCACTTGCCAGACCTCACTTATCCACCCTCACATAACACACCTCACTCACCCAACTCCAATCACTTCACCTCACTCGAGACTACAAACACGCCCCACCACAATTGCCCCAGACCACTGACCACCCCTCAATCGTCCACCTCACTCGCCTCACCTCATTCGTCCTTCTTACTCTTGCCAATCTCATTTTCTCCAACTCGCTCAATCCACCTCACTCGTCCTATCTCTCTCACTCCATTCCACTCGTCCCCCAACTTGCCTCATGTCAATTGCCCCACCTTTCTCGCTAACCTCAGTCGCCCCTCTCCCCAACCTCACTCGCCTCACCTCGATGTTGTCCTTTAGAGACGCTTAGTTGCTAAATGCACAGAATTGGTATAAGCGGCGGCATAAAAAACTGAAAAAATCTTTGCTCAATTACATATGGCAGTGAGTCGTACATAACGGATTTCCCTACCTATGGGGTGGTGTCGTCACAAGCAGCGTTCCTCAAGGATCTGTGTTGGCCCAGTCATAATCATAAAAATCATGAACGATCTCGATAGAAACGCGCTTCGAACATTAGCAAGTTTGCAGACGATACTAATGGTAGAAGGAAAAGTTCAAACCATAATGCGTGTCTGAAGATCCAATTACACTTCAACAAAATTGTTCATTGTTTCGAAATAAGTCGTTAATGAAATTCAATGTTGACAAGTGTGAAATTACGCACGTAGGTCATCGTAACCCCAACTCCAGGTGCGAATATTCAATGCTCGAAAAGAAAATGATTCCTGCCTCCTATGAGTGAAATTAAGATCTCATCACTAGTAACGATGAAAACGCAGCAAACAATGTGGCGATGCTGAAAAATGGCACTAAAATGTTAGGTATGATATCCCGCACTTACTCGTACTACAGCAGACGCAGTATTCAAAAGTTGTACAATGCATTTGTCAGACCGCATATCGAGAAGCCCGTTGAGGTCTGGTCCCCACATCTTTAGGAAAGACGTTAATAAATCAGAGAAGGTTTACGCAAAGCTGCCAAACCTCATCCCTTCGCTGCGCAGCATATCGTAGAAGACAGACTACGCAAATTCAACCTTTATTCGCTACAATAGCGTCAAGTCAGCTGTGACACATGGTCGAAGTGCAGAAGATGATGAAGAATAAGGAAAACGCCTACCAAGAGAGCCTTATCACTCTGGTTGCGATCAGAGTGACTAGAATAATATATACAACATAGTTGGTAAACGTTTCTCACTTGACATTACAAGCATCTCCTTTACGTATAAAGTTATCGAGGAACGGAACAAAAAATCAGCGGAAGTTGTAAACAGCGATACAAACAAAATGTTCAAGCTGGATGGCTTCCGGTTGAAGCACGCTAACCAGCATACTCGTAAAAAAAATGGTGTTCAGCATTGACACACATATGTACGGTTAAAATAGTGCCCGGCATTAATAGCACGGTAAAAACGGTGCTCGGTATTGGGACCTACTCGTTGTATGGCGGCCTCCAGCAATGAAACGGGTGAGCACTATTTAAACGAGGAACGAAACTATGACAATCCCGAATCAAATTCGTGGGTCAGTGTCTCTCTGGTCAGGTGCAAATTTGAGCTGTTTCGGGTAGTGTCGTCAAATGCTTTTCCCTAATAAAACCTTTCCCTCCCTCTATGTTTTTATACAAAAATACACCGACACATGATTCTCTATTTGACGTTCTACATCAAAACTGGTCTCCTTACTAATAAAAGGCAACCACAATTTTTACCATAGGACCTGTTTTTGTCATGTTACATTTGTGAACACTTGTAAATCTGCCTTTCTTTTCTTCCCCACTGGTCCCATCACACTTGCGCCACTTCACTTACGCCAACTCACGCTCACCACCTCACTCGTCTTACCTCGCTCGCCTCACCTCGCTCGTGCCCCCTGATTCGAACCATTTCACTCGTCTCAACTCACTCACCCCACCATTTTATGCAATGTTTGATATATAAACAATTTTTATGATCTAGAAATGAAATGATTTCTGCCTTTAGACTTAACGGTTACGATGGACAGTTTCCAACGATGACAAAAATTTAGCGATGTACGGATCGAGGTATGATGTCGGTGCAACAACCATTCGACAACAATCCATGGGTGATATATCTCGAGAGCATCGAGCAGCGAGTCGTCCCGTACGTGAGTTGTCTTCAACCAACGAAAGTAGAGTAAAGTACCGCGAAAACCGCTTTCTAGAGTCACTTTTGGTGGGCGGGGGTAGGGTGAAACGCATGCAACCTTGACTTAAGCGGCTGTACGAGGGTTCGCGCAGAAACAAGGGAACGGGGTGCGTAGGGTAGGACGTGGGTCAGTGAGCGGAAAGCTTATACATGTTATCTGGTTATATATTTACATAAGGGTATTAGCATTTCAATGCTTGGGGGATATTGCAACTTCGTTGCCTTCATACCACATTTATGCATTTGCAATGCTGTGTCCTCTGAATGTTTTTTGGGGGGTATTGATGAACATACATTTATAAGAATTTTATTGATAATAACTTATGTATAGTAGTATATATCAAAAAGCCCCACTTTCCGGACCCCTTCATGACGAATTTTTCCACCTCCGAATCATTTTCTATATTGCTCGTTGTTGATCAATTCTACACGTAGCATAGATTCAATTAGTTTATTGTTATTTTTATCCAATTGTATTGATCAGTACCCTTGCGCTAAGCTCTACTTACTTCTGCAGTAACCCCTTCATTCCTATTTCTTTGTGAGCTAACCGATGAAGGAAAATAGATACAATATTTACAGGATGAACACAACATTCCTAGAGACGAATCACTTATGAGTACAATTGTCTCATTCAATGCTTGATTGGTGGGCTCGTAGCGGTGGGGGCTTGGGATATTTTTGTATGTTATGTTCATTTATCACAATATAGTATTTTATAGGATTGGTGTGGTAGGCATGTCTTAGACATCAATTTGCAGCCTTAGTGTGCGAACGGCCCTGTTGTACCAGCCTGAATTTAGGATTGCAGGCAAGGTTTTGTGTTTCCCATCTATTTATTTCATATGTATATAATATCTATAGAAATAGTAGGGATTATTTGTCAGGTTGTTTGTGGGTTAATGATTTTTTTTTCTTAGGATGCTGTATCTTTGTCCCTGTTTTGGACAGAAGTTGTGTCTAATTTCATTAGATTCGTGCATGTACTATACCGTATTTACTATAGGTTTCAGTTGTGTCGCTCGTATGTCCTGATATCTTATTCGCATTACTTGTTTGTATGGTTACATGCTAGTTCCTTCTCGTTCATCACGTTTTTGATGTATGATTTGGGTATGGTAGAGAATTAATCTCCTTGCTTTGTTATAACTCGGGAGTTTTAGTATGTGTCATGAGTTTTTGTACGTTCTCTGTACAATTCCCATCTTCAATGCAATCTGTTGGTTATTTATACAATTAAGGATATATTACGTGTGTATCTGCAATATAGAACATTTTTTCAGGTTTAATTTAGTTACATATTGTTCAATTTCAGTGTTTTATATATTTTCTTTTACAGCCTGATAAAATATTTGACCTTTGTTATTATAGATATAGAAGATCCCATTTTCTACAATCTTTATCTTGCTGTTAAGGTATTGT
>SDVV010018538.1:0-13733 GCA_016164225.1 Gammarus roeselii
TAGTGTGCCTCAGTGTGCCTCAGCCTGCCTTAGTGTGCCTCAGTGTGCCTCAGCCTGCCTTAGTGTGCCTCAGTGTACCTCAGCCTGCCTTAGTGTGCCTCAGTGTGCCTCAGCCTGCCTTAGTGTGCCTCAGTGTACCTCAGCCTGCATTAGTGTGCCTCAGTGTGCCTCAGCCTGCCTTAGTGTGCGTCAGCACGCCTTAGTGTGCCTCAGTGTGCCTCGGCCTGCCTTAGTGTGCCTCAGTGTGCCTCAGCCTGCCTCAGTGTGCCTCAGTGTGCCTCAGCCTGCCTTAGTGTGCCTAAGTGTGCCTCAGCCTGCCTTAGTGTGCCTCAGTGTGCCTCAGTGTGCCTCAGCCTGCCTAAGTGTGCCTCAGCCTGCCTTAGTGTGCCTCAGTGTTCCTCAGTGTGCCTCAGTGTGCCTCAGCCTGCCTTAGTGTGCCTCAGGGGGCCTCAGCCTGCCTTAGTGTGCCTCAGTGTGCCTCGGCCTGCCTTAGTGTGCCTCAGTGTGCCTCAGCCTGCCTTAGTGTGCCTCAGTGTGCCTCAGTGTGCCTCAGCCTGCCTTAGTGTGCCTAAGTGTGTCTCAGCCAGCCTTAGTGTGCCTCAGCCTGCCTGAGTGTGCCTCAGCATGTCTAAGCATGCCTCAGTGTGCCTCAGCATGTCTCAGCATATCTCAGCATGCATCAGCACACCTCAATGTGCCTCAGCAAGCCTCAGTGCACCTCAGCATGCCTCAGCATGCCTCAGTGCGCCTCAGTATTCCCCAGTATGCCTCAGTGTGCTTCAGCATGTCTCAGCATGCCTCAGCATGCCTCAGCATGCCTCAGCATGCCTCAGCATGCCCCAGCATGCATCAGCACGCCTCAGTGTGCTTCAGCATGCCTCAGTGTGCCTCGGCATGTCTAAGCATGCCTCAGTGGGCCCCAGCATGCTTCAGTGTGCTTCAGTGGGCCTCAGTGTACCTCAACATGCCGCAGTGTGCCTCAGCATGCCTCAGTGGGCCTCAGTAGGTCTCAGCATGCTTCATTGTGCCTCAGTGTGCCTCAGTGTGCCTCAGCATGCCTCAGTGTGCCTGAGCATGCCTCAGTGTGCCTCAGCATGCCTCAGTGCTCCTCGGTGTGCCTAAGTGTGCCTCAACATGCCTCAGTGAGCCTCAACATGCCTCAGTGTGCCCCAGCATGCCTCAGTTTGCCTCAGCATGCCTCAGTGTGCCTCAGTGTGTCCCAGCGTGCCGCAGTGTGCCTCAGCATGCCTCAGTGTATCTCAGCATGCCTCAGCATGCCTCAGTGGGCCTCAGTAGGCCTCAGCATGCTTCAGTGTGCCTCAGCGTGCCTCAGTGTGCCTCAGCAGTCCTCAGTTTGCCTCAGTGTGCCTTAGCTTACCTCAGTGTGCCTCATCATGCCTCAGTGTGCCTCAGCATGCCTCAGTGCGCCTCAGCATGCCTCAATGTGCCGTCAGTTCGTAGAATGACTTACTCCCACATCAGGGAAATACCTTTGTTTAAAAAAACTGCTCTATAACGACAGGGGAAATTCATCTGAAGCAGCGAGAGCAGAAACTTCCTCGGCAGTTGGAAAGGGGGAGGAGGGAGCGCGGTAGAAGCACTGACTCACGCTGAACAAGATGGTTTACGTATTTTCACCTATTGTAGCTGAGTGACAATTCGCTTTCTTGCTACTAGAGCCGCTGTTCTTTTGGGTCTGGCAGCGACTGGCTCGCGCACAGCTGTTGTTTTTGAGCTGTCCCCTTGTCGGAGGGGGCTCGGTCACACTTGTTCCCTTGTCCTTTGTTCACATCTTTGGCAGCCTAGTTTGGGCCAATAGGCCTCTTAGACGTTCTACTCCAGAACAAACTCATGCTATCAAAAGGCAACCTAGTTTGAGCCAATAGACCTGTTGTTGTCTTCCTACACTTGTAAACACTTGTAAACATCGGGCAGGAGTGTCCGGTTTGGTTCCAAAAACTCGGGAGAAACATCCGAAGATTCTCTCACTTGTACTTCTAATGGGTAGAGTAATACTACCGGTCGACTGATGGTCTCACCGCGTGTTTTTAATTTCACGCCTCGTACGTGACCATCCTTTCCTTTATGAAGGTCGATGACCCGGCCCAGGCTCCATAGTAGCCTGGGACTCTCGTTGTGGATCTGAACTATGTCACTCACTTTGGGCTCAAGGATTTCCCTGGCATCTACGGCGTTATGAGGTAGAATGGTCAGATACTCTTTTCTGAACCTGGTTTGGAACCGTTGCAAAATCCTTTGGACGTTTTTCTGGCGGCGCATGAGGAGTTCAGCTGTGAACATGGAGGGATCATATTCTTCCTCCGGATCAGGCGTTGCGACAGATACGCTGTCTTGACGATATCCGAGTATCAGCTGGAATGGCGTCAGTGGTTCATAGTCATCAACCTAGTTTGAAATAGATGTTAGCGGACGGTCATTGAGGTCCGCTTCTACCTCACAAAGTACGGTGTGCAGTTCGTCTTCTGTCACCATAGCTCTGTGTAACGTTTTCTGAAGACACAGTTTGACCATCTTTACTATTCTCTCGAAGAAGCCTCCGGACCAAGGGGCCCGACTGGGGTTAAAATGCCACTTGCATTCATTTTGATTCAGTGTATTCCGTACACTGTGATGTTTCTCTCAAGATTGTAGGGTCTTGACGGAACTCACAAAGTTTGATCCGTTATCACTGATCAACATTTGAGGATAGGAACGACGAGCGGAAAATCTTTGTAGGGTTCTTAGGAATGCTTCGGCGGACAGGTCCTTGGCAAATTCCAGGCGAACCGCTCTAGTGGATGCACAGGTGTACAAGGCGATGTACCTTTTGTCAACTTGATTCCCTTCCTTAACATAAAGGGGACCGGCATAATCTACACCAGTTACCGCTAGAGGACGTGACTGAGTAACTCTACAACTTGGTAGAGGAGGGGTTGGTGTTCCACGGAAATGCGTCCCACGTTCCCGTCTACATTGCATGCACTTCCGGATTATGTTTTTGACTCTTTGTTGGGGTCTCGGTATGTACCACCTTTGACGTAGGCTGGCCACGACGTGGTTTATTCCCATGTGGTGTCTTGTTTTGTGACTCTCTTCGATAATCATATCGGTGATCCGATTCTTGGCAGGAAGTAGGACTGGATATTTGACAGATTCCTCCACCTCAGCTTCGGTGAGTCTACTTACCACTACTAATTTGTCACCTCCGAGCGTTAGGTTGAGTTGCTTCATCGATGGAGTGGAGCGCTTGGAGTTGGGATTGCGAATGCATTGTATCTCATCCGCAAATACTTCTTGCTGAAGTGCTTTGACTGTCCAGCTCTCGGACCATTCCCTCTCCTTGAGAGTCAAGCTCATTGGTTGTCTCTTACCATTATTCACCAACTTACCATTACGATTGCTATTTGACTTACCGTTTAACTTACTCTTTGAATTATCATTTGAATCACATTTTGATTTACCGTTTAAATTACCCTTTGACTTACCGTTTACCTTACTCTTTAGGCACTCAATGAATTTCTTCACCCACTCCAGAGTGTTGATCAACTTCTTGAAGGGGCAACGTTTGCTTGCAACTGCAAGTAGGAGAGGATCGGGGTGTGGGATCTCTTCAGCTTTTATTTAGTGTTACTGTGTGCACTTGGGTTGGAAATTTTTCCCACTCCTGGAATTTCCCTGTGTTCTTGGGTCCATACCAACGCAGGTGACTTGACTTGAGTTTCCTCGGGCTTACTCCTCGAGTTATCAAGTCTGCAGGATTTTGACTAGTGGGAACGTAGTGCCAGTTAGCATTAGGGAGAGCTTTCTTTATGTCTAGCTTCCGATCTTGCATGTAAGCCTCTAGGGGGCTTGCTGATGGGATCCAACCAGAGCAACTTGACTGTCTGACCACACGTGAATGGCTTCAATGTTGACTTTCTTTTCATAAGCCTCACATACATACCTGGCCAGCCTTGCTCCAAGTAGTGCTGCAATCAATTCCAATCATGGTACAGAAAGCATTTTTTCAGGTGCAATTCGTCCTTTTGCCATCAACCTGGTTTGGGCCAATCATCGAGAACTCTTTCTTGATCTTCTCCCATTTTACTTCAATGGATTCTGGAAGATCATCATCCCAACTCACCTTTGAATGCCAAATTTCCTTCATTAGGAATTTAGCTCTGATGGTGATGGGGGTCATTAATCCAAGGGGATCAAACTGTGCGGCTAAACCCCGCAAGATGGTTCTCTTAGTTGACTTACCTGATTCTAGCTTTTTGGGAGCTACTGCTAAGGTGTTCTGGACTGTGTAACATCTGAGTCCCAAGACAGGAACAGTGGGTCTGACATCTGACTCACCTTCCTATTTTTTCTGTGATCATTTTGAGCTCTGGGTCATTTTTTGCCCATTCCCTGAGGTTGAGCCCAGCTTCACCTAAGATTTCCTCTGATGAACCATGGAATTCTTTTAATTCCGTCTTTGTTGATGCTGTGATCAAGAGGTTATTTACATAGATATTCCTCTTGATCTTATCAGTAATGTCCCTTTGCCCACCATACTTTTCCAATTGGTGATCAATAGTGCATTAAGGATAAATTGAGAGCAGGCTGCTCCAAAGAGGATGACCTTGAAGCGCTAAGTGTCTATGGGACTGTCAGGATATTTGGGATCTCTAAGCTATATAAACCTAGTGAAATCCTGGCCTGTTCATCTAACCCTACCATTAAGAATGCCTTTGCAATGTCAGAACAGGCAGCTAGCGCCTCCAATCTGAATCGCTTCAACATTTGAGGTAACTCAAGGGCCATGGATGGTCCAGGGTACAAACAATCATTCAGACTTACTGCATCAATGTGTGTTTTAGCTGAACAATCAAATACCACACGCAGGGGTGTTTTTGGAGAATCCTTCTTTACTGAATGGTGTGGAAGATAATGACAAACATCCATCGGTTTCATGTTACTTACCCCTTCGATGAAACCTTTCTGCAACTGTTCTTGCATTACACCGTCACAGAGCTTCAAGAGTTCAGGTTCTGAAATCAAACGCTTGAGATTACACACCAGTCTTCCCTGGGCCAAACGATAGTTGATTGGCAGCGTGGGATGAGATGCCTTCCACAGCAGTCTAGCTACATACTTACCCTCAGAGACAGTGATATTTCTGTTGAACTGCTCTAGGGTTGCCTTATCATCTTGGTGAGCTTCCTCTGGCGATATCCCAATAATATCTAGCTTCCACAACAGGTTGACATCTCTTCAGGTTCCTTGTTGACTGCAATCTTGAGTGAAGTGATTACACTTACCTGTGGGAATGCCAACTCCCTGTTTGTTATGGGTACAGACAACATGTCTCCGAGCTTTGATGCTATTATCGTAACCCGTTCATCCTGTTCTTCAGGCATGATGAAGCTACAATAATAGTCTGCTCCCACGAGCATGTCTACAGGGTAGTGGACTGTATTATCAAAACAATCAGTCAGGTTACGTCCTTTGCCTGTTAACCTTTGAGCAAGCTCGTTTACTTCATTCATGTGGAGTCTTTCAGCTAGAGTGTCAACCACTATCTCATCCATGGATATGCTCTCATGTATTGGCACATCAATTGTGACAGTGGTGATGTCATACTCAGTTTCAGTACCTTTACTATTGAAACCATCGATGGTCAGGGTGGTATGACGACATGATGTGTCACCATCGCTCAGTATTCCTCTTTTATTGAAGGATATCTGCACGCCCTGATCAAACAAAGCTCCCACAAGCTTTCTTCCATCTTTGGTTCTTAAACTTACCATTGCTGTGGACAGGGCAGTAGCCTTCCCACATCCTGCTGCTATTGCATTAACAGTAGCTACACTAGCAGGACCATTTGCTGCAGGACCAGTAGCCACAGCAACCATGCCTTTCTGATTACCTGAAGACTTATCATCTGACCGTGGATACTTACCTCTTTTGTTACATAAAGCACCATGGTGACCTGTCTTTTTACATATTTTGCAGAATGGGCCTTTTCAGAGCAATCCGTTGCTCTGTGGCCCACCTTGAAGCACTTGTAGCAAAGGCGCAGCTCAAATACTCGAGCTTTCCTTGCCTCGGTGTTCTGGTATTTTTTGCATCTATTCACAGAGTGATCTGCTGAACATAGACCACACCCAGAAGTTTCTACCTGAAATGACCCAACAGTGCTCAGGGGCTTGGAGTTATCCCCCTGATTCCCTCTGGAGCGGCTTTCATCCTGTGCTGATCTTTGAGTGCCAGCAGTTGGCCTTTGCTTCCCAGGGTTTTGGGATTTACCTTGGATGTCACAGTCTTCCATTCTAACTATGACTTCTCGCAGTGCCACGCGGAAATTTTTAATGTTCCAGGCTTCAAGATTTTCTTTGTGACCGTTGCAAGCGTCTAAAATGGTGGGAGGAAGTTTCCTCTCGAGCAGGTTGAGTAAGATGAAGCTGCAATTTGTGCACTTGTTGCAGTCTATCCCCGCAGTCTCCAAGTGACACAATTGAGCCTCCATCCTTTGTCTGAACTCCAGCAGGGGTGCTAAGGATCCCGAACTTTCTTGAATGTCATCCAAGGCATAAAAATTAGCTATTTTTATGCTTGATTCATCTCCAAACTGCTTTCTGAGCAGTGCCACAGTTTGAGGGTATGCTTCATTTGTGGGTGTGAAACCCATCAACACACTTTGGGCAGGACCCTTCAACTTGCTACTTAGATAATGGAGTTTCTCAGAGGGTTCCAAATCTGGACTCAGATCAACAGTTTTGAACGACTGTCATAACTATTGAACGAGAGTATGTCCCTGGAGAACTCCATTATCTCTAGAATTGGTAACTTCACTCTTGTTGCCCTCCTTATTTCACTAACAGATGTAGTGGCATTGCTCGGTGGACCAACTCTTGTCTCATCCATCAAGCGGTTGCACTTTGTAATGAGCGACCTTATCTTGTTTAACTCCCTCACATGGTCCGCTGCCATATTGCAGAGTGCGGCTTCGCTGACTGTTTCATCACTTACCTGGATCTCTTGGATCTGCTCTTGCAGCTCCACTACTTTTTGGATGTGCCCTTCAGCTGGCCTCACATTCATAGCAAGAGCATCTAAATGCTCTGGGACACTGAAGGGGTCTGCATCACAGCACAGTTTCAACTTTGGAAGCAGTGTGGTTATGAAGCCCTTATATGCCCCCTTGCTGCAAATGAGACCATTTATGGTTGGCGGCATCTAGAAATCCCTGATAATTTATCCGTTAGAGAATAAAATTTTGACCTTATCCGTTCATTAACGGAGTCTACTTGACTAACTAGTCAACAAATTCCACCTTTCTTAAATATTTCTAGAACCTTCCCGTGAAGAGCACACTACTTTCCAAGGCATAGAAACAAAGAAAGTGAATGAATCTATCGACAACTTAACTTTGATCTTGATGACATGCAGACAACAACGATCTACCATATTATCTCCTTGTTGGTTGAAATACCACATTTCAGGAATGCTTCCAAGCTTGTCACGAGAGAAGTCACTACTTCTTATAAGCATAGAAACAATCAAGACAATGATCATTTATTCACAACACTATTAACCATACCCTTGATAGCATGTAGACGCAACATAGGTTTACTTTATTTCACTACTCGTTAATTGGAATTGTGTCTTCCTAAAATGTTTCCGGAACTTATTCCGGGAAAAACACACTACTTCTCAAAGCACGGACAACAAATAGATTGGCAAACTTAAAATTGACACCATTTGCTATCAGGTTTAGCAATTTTTTATGGCATTTGCCATTTTTTGATAACTGAAACTGTCTTCATTTGACAACGTAATCTCCAATGATAACCAGGGTTGCACTCAACTTTGTCAACCAGGGCTAACCTTGAAAACTAAGATATCAAACATCAACACCAATTATCTACATTGACCATGTGCCAGTAGAAACCTGGCTCTTCCCATTATAATGTTTAGAAAATGATAACTTACCATGACTTTGGACTGTGCACCACCATGTGATCTTATTTACTAATATTTGTTAACACAGAACATCATTGAAAAGACAAAACATCAATTTAGTGTAACCATAATTCCTGCACTAAATTTTCATATATGTAGACATGACAACATCAATTATTTCCTGAATTTCTAGGAAATATTTATATAAGATTCAAGAAAAGAATATATAACACTACCTATAGCTTTATTTTTACCATGGACACTTTATTTCATTGGGCACTTAGCATTTTTCAAGATGGCGTCGTCGCCATGACACTTGGCTGATGCCGTTTCCAAACAATGGCGGCCAGGTCAACCGATTGGGTTCTCGATAGAACCATTATGTAGGGAATTATTTTCTTTCCCTTATTTAACACCTGATTGAAATTTTAATATTACGGACTAGGCATATTTAACACATCACTATGATACACAACGGGAACTTACTAGGGTTTCGGCGAAGTCCCATGAAGTAGAAAGGCGATTATACGGTCTCGTCACTAACACGGTCATAATAGTGCTACATAACCTATACTGTACTAAAACTGCGTCATATCTAACTTGCAGGGTTAGTTCTTTCGAAACCTCCTTTGAAGGTCCTGGGGCACCAAAGGTGACGCACGATACTACACCGATGATAGTTCGATCTACCCTGCCTCGGCCCGGAGGCAAGCGGTTGGTACCTTCACAAGCCCTGCGAACCTAACGTCAAAAATGCGCACTCAGGAAATCCAGGAGATCTAATCAGAACTAACGGTTCACTTCGTCTCAAAGAAAACTATCACTTAGGTTTATCTACCATAGTTAAAACATTACCATACCGTAGAAATGACTTATTTTAATGTTATTTTTTGCCTTAGAATGACTTACTCTCACATCAGGGGAATACCGTTGTTTAAAAAACTGCACTATTACGACAGGGGAATTTCGTCTGAGGCAGCGAGAGTGAAAACTTCCACGGCGGTAGACACCGCCGTGGAAGGACGGTAGACACCGCTCTCGCTTTCCCATCTCAACTCCAGAAGCGCTCACTCAGGCTATACAAGATGGTTCCCGAAATGTATATACACTAACTTCTTCTCCGTGCGAGGCATGGGGGGGGGGAATATTCTCCACAAGACTACAGTAGACGGTAGATTACAATAGTCGGTAGACTACAATAGTCGGTTGGCTACATTAGTCGGTAGGCTACATCAGTCGGTAGACTACAATAGTTGGTAGACTGCAATAGTCGGTTGACTACATTAATCGACAGGCTACATTAGTCGGTAGACTACAATAGTCGGTAGACTACAATAGTCGGTAGGCTACAGTAGTCGGTTGGCTACATTTATTCGTCCACTCGTTCATTCCGTGTACGATTTTTTTATTCATTTCTTATGTATAATGGGGACATTAGGTGAAAGCTTCACGCGGTTCTATTTATAATGGGAACATTAGGTGAAAGCTTCTCGCGGTTCTATTCATAATGGGAACATGGTGTGAAAGCTTTGCGCGGTTCTATTTATTATGGGGACATTAGGTGAACGCTTCACGTGGTTCTATTTATTATGGGGACATTAGGTGAACGCTTCACGTGGTTCTATTTATAATGGGGACATTAGGTGAACGCTTCACGCGGTTCTATTTATAATGAGGACATTAGGTGAAAGCTTCAAGCGGTTTTCATCAATGGGACTTTCAAACCGTGCACAGCCTGTTGTAAGGCGTTGGTGGGTGTGCCCATGCAGCTATGCTCTTCCTGTATCTTTTTACTACTATATTATGCAGCCAAACTGGTTTGCGAGCAAGTAGGAAGGCCGTTTGACAGGCATGCCAATTTGATCTCTATACAATCACGCAATTCGGGTGCAATTCCCATGCGTTCAGTTTCGGGTCAGCTGCAGAGCACTACGTATTGAAGGTCTTCGATGGAGATTTTTTTTCTGTGCTATTACTGACTCCTTCATTCATCATTACTTCCTATACACCCTTTTGTCTCGAGGTAAAGGCGTATGCTAATGCTCTCCTCTAGGCTGGCAAGGCAGCCAATAAACAGTTTTTTATTCTATACAGGGGTCGACTGAAACAAACTTTACAGTACCCGCAGTTGGCCATTACGGTCATGGCTCTCTCCACCAATCCAACACCGGGACACTGTGTGAACGTTCCCAACACCGGGACACTGTGTGAACGCGCCCAACACCGGGACACTGTGTGAACGTGCCCAACACCGGGACACTGTGTGAACGTTCCCAACACCGGGACACTGTGTGAACGCGCCCAACACCGGGACACTGTGTGATCGTTCCCAACACCGGGACACTGTGTGAACGCGCCCAACACCGGGACACTGTGTGAACGCGCCCAACACTGGGACACTGTGCGGACGTTCCCAACACCGGGACACTGTGTGGACGTTCTCATCGGACTGCAGTGTGCGGCCATCGTCTGCAGGATTGCAGTGCTGGACACAATAACACTACAGGAATGAAGTCCTGACCTGTTGCTCCAGGGTCTAGCCAGCAAAGCTGCGGTCACATTTACGCATTCACCAACAGCCCACAAAAAGAACATCAAACAGATCACCAAGCTGCGCAACATGTATCATCTGCACGCACCATGCAGTGATGCCTCTGGAGTCATCAAACGAACGCTCCTTCCTAGTGTTCATTAGTATACAGGTCCAAGAAAGCTGGCGGACAAGCCGCTCAGCATGTAAAGCTGCTGTTCCTCTCTCGCGGGTAGTCCGCTTCCTTGGTCGGAGGCCTGCAGTGTTCGCGCCGGCCAACAGTGGGCCCGTCGCTCGCCTCCGATGTGCTGCGGGCACCGACGCCGCTCTGAAGCCCTAGTGTTTTTCGCGGGTGTGCAGTTAGTGAGGCAAGCGTGTAAATACTGCACAGCTAGTGAGGGAAGCGTGTAAATACTGCACAGTTAGTGAGGGAAGCGTGTAAATACTGTACTGTTAGTGAGGGAAGCGTGTAAATACTGTACAGTTAGTGAGGGAAGCGTGTAAATACTGTACAGTTAGTGAGGGAAACGTGTGAATACTGTGCAGTTAGTGAGGGAATCGTGTAAATAATGTACAGCTAGGGAGAGAAGCGTGTAAATACTGTACAGTTAGTGAGAGAAGCTTGTAAATACTGTACAGTTAGTGAGGGAATCGTGTAAATAATGTACAGCTAGTGAGGGAAGCGTGTAAATACCGTACAGTTAGTGAGGTAAGCGTGTAAATACTGCACAGTTAGTGAGAGAAGCGTGTAAATACTGTACAGTAAGTGAAAAAAATGTGTAAATACTGTAATGTGAAAAGCCTGTTTTCTGTCGGCCTCAAAACATGAATTTCGATTTGCACATTTTGGACTAATTATTGTTGCTGTCCCAATACAGAATGAATAATATAAACATGTGGATAATAACAACACTCTCTCAAGCGCTTTACGCACAGTGTATTTCAGGAGCATGTACACATAGCTGGTCACATGTACAGAAACATTCCGGACGGCTCTCTTCACGCGATGTCGCTTTTGTTGAGTCTCAATATACAGTGTAACTTTGCGTCCCAATATAAAGTGTAACTTTGTGTCCTAATATACATTGTAACTTTGCGTCCTAATAAACAGTATAACTTTACGTCCCAATATACAGTGTAACTTTGCGTCCCAATATACAGTGTAACTTTGCGTCCCAATATACAGTGTAACTTTGCGTCCCAATATACAGTGTAACTTTGCGTCCCAATATACAATATACCTTTGCGTCCCAATATACAGAGTAGCTTAGACTGTATCCGATCGGGCTAGGAGTGGCATACCGACGTGCTGGCATGTAGGTGGGGCTCATGGTTCAGGCCGAGCCAGGGCCTGCTGCAACACGTCCCACAAGCATCCTCATGTGATGCTTTCTTTGCTAATCGCGTAGGGAAGCAATCATTTCAGCCTTGGTCAGAGCCAAAAGTCTTGATGCTGGTCTTATTCACACGCTATAAGTTTGTATGATACGTGTTTAGTATTCAATTATTATTCATTCAAGGTTACATCGTTGCTGCAAAGGTATCCATTTTAAATTACCTTTCACTCGCTGTCTGATGCTAACATTCCTTAGGTTCGGCTACGGGACCAAGATTAATAGACTAACGGGTCCATAAATCTTGACCAGGACATCAAACAAAGATATTCTGAGCGCTTGCCTCATGTGTGCGCCGCACGTATCTTGGATACTTGTGTCATGACTTCCGGTAGATACGTCGACGCAAACAAGCCAAGACGCTCCTTTAAGATGGTCTTTCGTACGACACATTTATGTCAGCCATACGGTTTGGAAAACCCTATATTTGACATCGGCTGGTCATCAACTGGCTTAGGTAACCTTATTCACTACTATTGGGTATAAGTACTAGGAGGTATATCTAAGTTGCAAATGTTGTCTTCAGAGCAGCTCAGCTGACGAAGACCTGGTACACGTCGTGCGATGAATCTATATTTTATAAAATAATCTTATACCCTTAAGAAACGAGATTTAAATCAGAGTTCGATAATGCAGCTAAACTCAACATCTGTGATGCTAGCTGTGGCTGACAGCGTGTTGTCATTTCCGTTGCTTTTGGAGTATTTATCAGCTCCAAATTGTTCTAAAAACGGATTGTTTGTATTGCAAACACTACGAAATCTTACACCATTGGTATGGTATTCTTTTTTAGTATGGAATCGTCTATAGACAATTTAGTCATTAAGGGAGGAACGGATCCAAGGCCAACAATCAGATGCTTTATTAGTTGCCTCACACCACGCATTTATTTAATTTACTTCACCTTATGAATAATCATAAATTTCATTAAAATTTAGTCTCCACCAGTGGAATCGTGGGAGAAACATATTTTTGTAATATGATTACCTTCCACGCTTGAAAACAAAGCAATTAGTCACTAATGCGAGCATCTTCAAGTTCAGAACATTTAGGCTTTGTTTTCTTCATATTCCAAAGCAATTAGTAACTAATGCGAGCATCTTCAAGTTCAGAACATTTAGGCTTTGTTTTCTTCATATTCCAAAGCAATTAGTCACTAATGCGAGCATCTTCAAGTTCAGAACATTTAGGCTTTGTTTTCTTCATATTCCAAAGCAATTAGTCACTAATGCGAGCATCTTCAAGTTCTGAACATTTAGGCTTTGTTTTCTTAACATTCCAAAGCAATTAGTCACTAATGCGAGCATCTTCAAGTTCAGAACATTTAGGCTTTGTTTTCCTCACATTCCAAAGCAATTAGTCACTAATGCTAGCATCTTCAAGTTCAGAACATTTAGGCTTTGTTTTCTTCATATTCCAAAGCAATTAGTCACTAATGCGAGCATCTTCAAGTTCAGAACATTTAGGCTTTGTTTTCTTCATATTCCAATGCAATTAGTCACTAATGCGAGCATCTTCAAGTTCAGAACATTTAGGCTTTGTTTGCTCCACATTCCAAAGCAATTAAACGCTAATGCGCGCATCTTTAAGTTCAGATCATTTAGGCTTTGTTTTCTCCACATTCCAAAGCAATTAGTCGCTAATGCGCGCATCTTCAAGTTCAGAACATTTAGGCTTTGTTTGCACATCATTCCAAAGCAATTAGTCGCTAATGCGAGCATCTTCAAGTTCAGAACATTTAGACTTTGTTTTCTCCACATTCCAAAACAATTAGTCACTAATGCGAGCATCTTCAAGTTCAGAACATTTAGGCTTTGTTTGGACATCATTCCAAAGCAATTAGTCGCTAATGCGAGCATCTTCAAGTTCAGAACATTTAG
>SDVV010018539.1:0-13733 GCA_016164225.1 Gammarus roeselii
AGACATACGGTTTTAAAATACGTGAACGTATCTGCGCCTACTAATTGAATCTTAACGATGAGCCCTGACGAAACTCTGAAAATAAATGTAGATACAACGGGGAAAAGCGGATGGATTTAATAAAATAATATAGCTTTTTTTGCTCTTTATAAATAAAATTAACATATATGACCTATTAGCATATATCTATATAAGCCGTCCGAAACCCAGCCGTATGCCAGTCGTAAGACATCCCGTAAGCGAAATCCAGCCGTAAGCCTGCCGTAAACCAGCCGTAAGCCAGCCGAGGTTCCCTACTGCATGTCCGAGAGGAGTTCGAGTCAAGATAAGATCTCTGTTTGACATTGACGGATAGAGGTCTACCCGTGCGAGCTAAGTGGTAACATTTCCAATCGTATGCTCATAGTATGAAAATGTTCCTATGAAACCGTACTACTATGTAATACACATGCCGCCAACATAATATGTACCATACCATCATACCGTGCGAAATGATCTAATCAAAATAACACAATACAATAATAATTACCGTTTTCAATACCTATCAACAAACTATCAATAACCAGGGCCTTTTCTGTCTGTCTTGGACACCCTTTCTCTATCCTCCTCCCCTATCCTCCTCTCCTACCCTCCCCTCGGGCGTTCTCGCATTACCTGAAGTAATTAACTTGACCATAAAAGTGATTGATTCACTCACCCTACAAGTTCTTAGTAATTACAATGTCCGAGATACATAGGGACTAAGTCGGACACACAATGTAATGAGATACTCCCTAACCATTACATTGTCCCATTTGCATTTCGTACACCCAAAAAGTAATAAAATCAGTCATAAAATAATTAACTGGCCCTACAAGTAATTAATAATTGCAGCGTCCGAGTTACATAAGGACTGAGTCGGACATGCAATGTAATTAGATACTTCCTAATCATTACATTGTCCCATCTGCGTTTTTGTAGTCATGTACTCTACTATCAAGGTGTCCTGTACAGTCTCCCATCTGAGTCCTAAAACTAGAACAATGGGTCTGGCATCTGATTCACCTTCTTTCTCTGTCAGTTCCATTAGTTCTGGGTCATTGGTAACCCATTCACGGAGGTTGAGTCCAGCGTCACCCAGAATTTTCTTGGATGAACTGTAAGATTCTTGTAGTTCTGCCTTTGTTGATGCAGTTACTAATAAATTGTAGACATAGATATTCCTTTTGATCTTGTCTGTTATGTCCTTTTGCCCACCATACTTTTCTAAGTGGTGGTCAATTGTTGCATTCAAGATGAATTGTGGGCAGGTGGCTCCAAAAACGATGACTTTGGAACGATAGGTGTCAATGGGGCTGTCAGGATCCATGGGATCTCTGGGCTATACAAATCTCGTAAAGTCTCTGGCATGTTCATCCAAACCTACCATCAAAAATGCCTTTGCAATGTCAGAACAGGCAGCTAGTGACCCCAATCTGAATCGCATCAACATCTGAAGTATCTCTGAGACCATGGGTGGCCCTGGGTACAAACAATCATTTAAACTTACTGCATCATTATGTGGATTTGCTGAACAATCAAAAACCATCCGCAACGGTGTTGTTGGAGATTCCTTTCGCATAGCGTGGTGAGGCTGGTAGTAACACGCATCTGGTGGCTTCATGTCACTTATCCTTTCGATGAATCCTCTTTGTTGTTGCTCTTGCATAACACTGTCATAGTGCTTCAAAAATTCAGGTTTATTCCGCAGACTCTTTAGCTTGCTCACCAGCCTTCCTCGGGCCAACCGATATTTGATTGACAGTGTGGGATAAGCCGCCTTCCATGGCAATCTGGCCACATATACTTGCCCTCTGAAAATCGGATGCTGTTGCTGAATTGCTCTAGAGCTGCTTCATCATCCGGGTGTGCTTCTTCCGGTGATATCCCTATTGTGTCCAAACGTCACAATAGGTCAACATCCTTTTCCGCTTCTTTGTCTGACACTGCTACCTTAAGTTATCAGTTATCACATTGATTTGAGCGTTGTCTTGAAATTTCTTCATGAAATTTCTTCCTGAAGATATTATTGTTATTCCTTCATCCTGTTTTTCAGGAAAAACAAAATCATAGTAATGATCTGCCCCAATGAGCATATCAACTGGGTAGTGGACTGTATTTTTAAACTAGTTAGGTAAGTTGCGTCCCTTGGCTTTGAGCCGGATGGCTAGTTCACTGACTACACTCTGTTTAGCCGTTAAGCCAGTGTCGACTACAATCATTTCCAGGGAGGTGTTCTCATGTGTCGACACTTATATGATGACATTCTTTATGGCATACCGTTCTTCAGTTCCTTTGCTGTTGCAACCGTCAATTGTCAGGGTGATGTGTCGAGATGTAGTGTCATCATGAGAACACAGAGGTCATCATGAAGGACCTCTGAGCACTTAGGTCGAACAAGGCTCCTACGAGTTTTATACCATCCTTTGTTTTCAAACTAACCAAAGCTGTGTGTAGGGCGGTTGCCTTACCACGCCATGCTGCTAGTGCATTCACTGTAGCTACACTAGTGGGAGTGTTGCCCGAAGAACTGGTAGCTGCTGCAGCTGTAGACTTTGCATTGCTTGATGCTGGCTTATCTGCATTTCGTTGACCTTTGCTTCTTTTAAAGCAGAGTGCACCGTTATGTACAGTGATCTTGCAGTTCTTACAGAATGATGCCTTCTCAGGGCACTCAGCAGAACGGTGACCCAACTTCAGGCATTTAAAGCACAATCTCAACTCTGATACCCAAGTTGTTCTCTCTTCAGTTGTTTCATACTTTGTACAGCGATAGAGAGAATGATCTTCAGCACAAAATGCGCATCCAGATGTTCCTACTTGAAATTATCCCACAGTTGACTAGGGTCCTCGGTTGTTTCCATCAGATGATCTGGAATGCTGTCCATTGGAATAGTTCCTTGAGCCTCCTTGATAGTTTGGCTTCCGGCCTCCATTTACCTGTGGCTTGAAGTCAGTCTCACAGTTCTCAAGTCTAGTGATCTCAGACATGAGTGCGTTTCGGAAATCAGCCAAACTCCATGTAGTATCTAGTCCTCTCCCCCTATTGCAAGCTTCTTTGATCCTTGATGGTAGTTTGCGCCAGATCGGGTGTGCTGTTATTGAGAAACAGTGCCTGCAGTCATTGAAGTCTACTCCTGCTGTCCTCAGATGGCAAAGGTTTACTTCCACCTTATGCTTGTGCTCTTGCAGAGATGAAATTCAATCAGTAGGAGCTGGAAGACCATCAAGTGCATCTAGATGTGCATCCATATGCGATCCTCGTTCCCACACAGCTTCTTCAGCATTGAAACTGCTAGTTGGTAGGAATCATTTGTTGGTGCAAACCCAGCCAGTGTATTTTTTGCAGCGCCTTTCAACTTGCATTGAAAGTATTGAAAATTTTCAGAAGGTAACAGTTCATCATTTTCATGGACGGTTCTGAAACTTTGCCAGAATGAGGTGAACATGAGTATGTTCCCTGAAAAATCTAGCATCTCTGGAGTAGGTAGCTTGACTCTCACACTTCGAAGGGAAGAATTGCTTACTAATGCAGTAGCTTCACTACTTGGTGCTGACTGCGCTTCAATTCCTAATCTTCTGACCTTTGCTAGGGTGATGTTCAAGGGTTCCAATGACTCATAATTTTCGTCTTCGAGTTGAAATTTTTCTTCTTAGGGAATGTCATTATCCTGATTAACAACTTCAAGCATCTGCTTATGCAGTGCATGCGCGTCGTCTAAACAAGTTCCCGCAGTGGTCTAACAACAATTCAATTTGTCTTGATTTCCTGCCTCAATGAATGGATCATGTTTACAGCACATTTCAATTTTATTTTTAATCTTTGTGACTATGCCTCGCAAACGAGTACGCAAAGTCACGAGTCGCTGAATTTCTGCATTTCTATTCATTTGGAAGCTCAGATTTTACAACAATCAATAAAATTTCACAGTGGAAATAGTCTTAATTCATCCTTATTGAGATTCATTTCAACCCCTTTGCATAAACTTCAAAGGGTTATTTAGCTTTTCTTAGAACAGACAATATTTAATTGTATTTGACCTTATACCTGGTAATTTATTCTCAAAGTTAAAAACATTCAGAAAAAAACTAGCAAGAATAGACTGGCAACAATAACGCAAGTTATTTGTCAATCACTCCTGCCACAGTTCTTGAGAATTGTTCACCTGAAAACTATCACCTTCCTTCAGTCATGATTCAATGCGATCTAACTCAAGGACTATTTTGTCCTTTTCAAATAATTTGCAAAGTCACTCCTTCGCTATCATGAAACAATGCAATTCAACTCAATGACTACTTTGTCCTTTCCAGTTAACTTGCAATGTCGTTCCTTTGCTACAATGGTACTCACAAACTTGAAAATTTGAGGACCACTTTAGTCCGATATACCTAATTTTTTCCCCAAAAATGCAGCTACTATAAGAAATCTTACACACTTCAACTTGCACAATTTATTTTTGAATAAGGACTTACTTAATTGTAACCATACAAATTTGACAAAATATATATTTGAGGACCATCATAGTCCTAAAATAATAATTTGTTTCACAATTACCTTATGGCTCAACTTGGCTTCATTCAAGACAATTTTGCATGCCAAGATCGGTGCACTACTTCTTAGCCTCACTCACATTGAATTTCATTTTGGAAAGCACTAAAAATATTTGGGGGCACATTTTCGCCACATTTAAATATATTTCGCCCTCCAGTGATGCTATTTAACTTCTTCCTGGCTTCATCTAACTTGAATTAGAGTTTTTAATTCAAATCTGATGGTCAATGACGGTCTTCTTGCAATAACTGAACTACAAATTGCCTTGAGGAGCCAACTTCTGTCCTATTTAAACAAATTGCAATCCAGTGTTGCTTTTTCTGTCAAACATTCTATCCGGTTCGAAGTACCATGTGGTCGAGATTTACCTTATCATTTTATTTTCACCTGACCGTGTTGAAATAACTTCATTATATTTATTTTAAATCTTGAACTTTACCATTTTCTGAGACTGGATCATAATATGAACAACAGAATCCACACTGTACCTATTACTCGTTTAATTGCATTGTGCTAAAACATTCACCTTATTTTCTGGTTAAGTGGGCGCGGCCATCTTGGAGTGGAAAACATTCCTTGTCACATTTGCTAAGTCATCAGAGTCTCTATGTTTCTATAACTAACTACCTTAATTTCCTATCCTCATAGTAGGTTAGTCTACAACTATCTCTACGTCTTCCTAGCCTGATACTAGTTACAAATTGTCCTAAAGATATGGACTTATTCATTATTTGAGAAACATTATTCAATGGACAGAGAGAGACAAAAACGTCCTCTTGAAGCACAAGTCAAATTCACAAGAGCCTTCCTCGGATTAGGGGAGCCCACTTAACGGCAACACGCCATCTAGCAGCCACTAGGTGCAGGCCTACTCGCTTACATTATTCCGGCCACGGTTTAACGCTTTCACTCGAAAGATTATATTTAGCAGCTGTACTATAATAATCCCTAATATCTTATACGTAGAGATTTACCTTCAACGTTACTTATTTACATTACTTCATTCTCATTGACATGTATTATTTCATTCATATTTATTTACACGTCTAGTATGATTCAAGAGGAAGGAATCGGACACAGCGGCTGAAACAGACCGGAGATGGAGGAAGTGGGGGCTTCTACAGTCCCCATCTCAGGACTGCCCAAGCGATGACGACCAGACGACACACATAGCTTTGCAAGGAAATGTCTTCCCGGCAAGTAGAGCAGGCAGTTATGTTTTCCCCAGCGATTTGCGGCTAGCTTTGTAGGGCGACGTTACATAAACAAGCCACGGGGTCTTATGTTCCCTCACTTTGGTGTGTTGGCAGAGAGTTGCCTCGGGGTCGCTGTTGAGACCCGTTTCTGAACTAAAATCAGTCGCAGAAAGTTGAATTTATAATACATACATCATTTGAAATCATAAATTGACGTTCCTGGATTAAAGAGATGATCTCGTTGCGTATCTGCGAGCACTGTAAACAAATCACATTTATTTAGCGTTGACATTTATCGTTGACAATTTATCGGTGACAATTTATCGTTGACAGTTAACAACTACTACGCTGGGAAAACAATAATGGCACGTATCGTTGACGATTCATCGTTGACAATTAACAATTATTTCGCTGGGAAAACAATAATAGCACGTAGATGAGCCCCTTATAAAATCACTACGTATATTAATTACGTTTCAATATGTGTTCACTTAGTAAATAATAATCTGTGCACATTGGAAAATAAATTAAGGTATTTGATGATATCCAAATATTATGAGAATTACTTTTCCTATGTGTACCTGTTCTCAAGCAACACGGGTTACGGTGGTCTGCTTCGCTTGAGCCCATAACTTCATATCATCAGATTGGGAACAATGCATAATAAGAATTCTCAGGAAAACATATCCCTTCCATATCTCTTACTATAGCTCCCCATTCTACATAAGTCTGAGAAATTAAACAAATTAATTTTGGACTTATTGTAACGTTTGCATATAGATGGAATGAAATTTGGCAATCAAGAAACAAGGAGCACGTCTGAGTAGTATCTAAAAATTGAACTCAGCGACGTCCCCTCCAACAGTCTAAAAGGACTGCATCAGCTCGTATTTTGATGTGACCTTTCAACACGGGATGCGAAGGACCACGTATCCAATAATGACACGGTGGTACAGCCTATAACAGTAAAGGACAAATTAATTCTGTTCAATAGTTGGAAACGCTGCCACCCACAGGGTGCTTTTATGGAAATAACAGAAGTGACATATTTAACTCACTGTTCAGATCCATTAGCAAAAAATTAACATGCCTCTCACATCAATGGAATAATGTGATTAGGTATGAATACCTCCCCTCGTAGTATTTCAAACACAACCTAATTCATGTAATTATTACAACAAAAATTAGAACTTGGCCACGAATAGAAACAAAAAGAAAAAATGTAATTTAAATAGTTAGCGAAACATGCGATTAGATAAAGATACCATGATGTAAATAAATGTATTCGATGTCCGCCAGAATCCAGTGTATTGGCATTGCTTATCAAAATGAATATTGGTTGGGCAAAAGCGAACAACAAACCCTTTTCAATTACTAATGAAAAGAAATCTATGTAAGGTACGGAGGTCAGGTATTTTTAAAATGAAACAGGATACTTGAAAATTTTAGTTAGTGTTACTATACTAATGTCATGGAGAATATTTTGCTTTAAACACCAGTAATATTTCGCGATGAAATGGAGCGTTGCAAATAAGAAGAGCAAGCATCAAATATACAGGTTGACCTCCGATGTATTGGTTCAACATTTTTAGGGCATGAATGAACAACTGGGATGATCTTAAGATTCAGTGGAACCTGGCCAGAAGCTAACAGACAACGCCGTGGCAGTCCGGAGATCGTTAGCACAGATATTTCTGTTGAGCGTCTATCAACGGGGCAGATGATCAGTTGGGGGCCGATCGTTACAACTTACTCACAAGCTCCAGCCCACTGATTTTACTTACAACGCATGGAATTCGAGCGCCCATTTTTTCAGCATGTAGCTAGAGGAACTTTTATCATGAACACGATCACGTCAGATGAGATTAATAAGAGCCTCAATGCACGGGTTAATGCAGAAATTTGCAAGTTTTGCAGCGTAGAAAACCATGGGCAATTCATGAGCGCCCTCTTCATCCAGCAGAAGCAATAGTCTTCACCATCATCCTCTCGATGATGCTAATGGTAATACGAGAGATAAATTATAACAAATTTTACAAAGCAATTGCTGTCATGCTTTCGTGACGTATTAAGGAACTTCTGCTGCAGCACATCGGCAGTACATTCTAGAAATACGTCAAGGACTGGCCTGCACGGGCACAGTAACTCTGTGTTCCTCATCACTGATTTTTCTCGTGTGTGTGGTGTTGAATGACCTTAACTGATTCACTTGGTTACCACTCCTACCACATTATTGTTACTTATATTTGGTATCAATACTAACTAAATACTATGCAATCACAACTTTTTGTATTCTTGGCGTCTCTGAAAAACCTTAACTGATTCAGTCCGTTGTTATTCTTGCATAAATGAAAAGTTATTTAAACTCTCTATCGATAGAAACTCAACACAATTAGAAGGTGCCATCATCAAAAATGTGTCGCATTTACGTGTTTTATTCCATTCATTTCATAACTAAGTCATTAATATGATAAATCAAATGTTACAGATCTTCTACCTAGTTATTCCCATGGTGTATGTACGGAGCCCTAACATTGGTTTTATAACTCTTTGGAATCTTAATTAATTTTGAGAGCTTTTTTGCCCTAACTTTATTGTTTCTTGGTACTCAATCTCTGTTAGATACTAGCTGCTTCAATGAGACTGACTCCGATATCAGCAATCTTAATGTTCTCTACCCTGCTTTAAATGCTACGGGACGAGTGACTATTCTATAGTAGATGCTGTAAAAGGATTAGACTGCACTACTATAAATACCAGGACTAACTTTTCTTTGTTGCATCGGAATATTACATAACTTTTACCAAAATAAGTCATAATTCATTCATTTTTGCAATAATTTCATTGTAAATTTGATCTGATTAGCTTCTCAGAAAGCTGGTTGACAGAGAAGAAAAACATTAAATTCATCTTGATAGCTATAATTCCTTTCGCTCATTCAGAACTGATGGTAAACGTAGAGGAGTAATCAGGTCCGAAATGTTTACTAACTATACCTCTAAATAGATAAATTAATGTACCGTTTGTATGCCTTACATCGCAACTTTCGTTTGAGGAAAAGAAGCTTAAAAATGTAGCAACAACGGATTGCAAGCAGCCATGCATCCGCTAACTCAAATGTGTTCATTAACAAATTAGATTAATTAATCTAATCTTGTAACAACATACAGGCTGGTAATTTAATTCTGTATTGAGATTATAACGTACATATTATGAATTAAAATAACGGCAATAATACTTTAAAACTTATATCTACAATAAACAGCGTGATATTATTCTCATTAACATCAAAACCAATTAGAATGTACAAAGCCAAGAAACAGCCACGCGAATAGATAGTATTTTTATAACAAACCCCCAACTACATCTCTGGCATATTAATATCTGATACATCACGACACTTACCTATCTTTGCAATTTCGAATAATATTTTAACAAATTCACTGTTTGTAGAAACATACAAATTAAATCAAATCGATAAATGATGTAAAAATAGAAAATCTAAACGACAATCTATAAGATAAATGATGTAGTAATAGAAAATCTATACGATAATTTATGCAATACGATTTCACTCCTATCGTAAATGGAATTGACTGTGATCGTGCTATATAGTAATCAACTTCCATAGAGGTTGGGTCCTAAAATATGTACAATTTAAAATCGATACATATATGATACAACGTTTTTCTGTATAAGAGATAGTAAATTGATACCAAACTTATTCGAAATGAAATGGTTCCTAGTTTCAAGTCCTCATTCGTTTAAACTTAAAAATGACCGCCGTCAGCTGCAATGCACTTCTCAATACGGCGGACAAAACTCGTGACGACTTTCCTGAGTATTTCACTGTTGATCGAGGCGATGACTTCACTCACTTCTTCCTTGAGTTCATCAAGCTATGCAAGCTTTGATCTAACTATATGATCAGTGACGAAACCTAAGGGAGTTGTAGAGCGGATCTTGGTGGTCATGGGAACTCACTCCTGTGTGAAACCAATTTGTCAGAAAATCGAGCAGACAACCAGTCCATGGCATCTTTTGAGGTGTGTGCAGGGTTCCGTCGTGCAGGTTCTATAGCTTTGATGTTCTTTTGCGTCCAAAAATACTTTTAAGCATCGCAATGTACCTCACATATGTAATTGTAATTGCTTCGCCAGATCTTGCATCGTCAAAGAAAAAGGACCATACATTCCTCAGTCCACACCACACGGATACCTTTGGAGAATGCGGGATCGCCTAACCTTTCTTAGCTCGAGTATTCATTTCATCAGGGGTTAATTATAGAAGGGCTGAAGAAAGATCGAAGTTTAATATAGAAAGGATTGGGGGAGGATCAAAAAATGAGTTGTATCTATCAAAACTATAGTAGTCGGACAAGCGAGACTGGTCCAGGGAATTGACGATGGTATTAAAGACAATGTCGGCGGGACAAGATCAAACACCTGATTAAACGCTAAATAAACGCTGCATTGAAACGCTCAAGATATACATCGGTGAAGTCCTCGCCTCAATCAACAGGGAACGTCGTGATGGATTTAGCCGCTGTATTGAGAAGAGAATTTCTACTGACGGCTGTCATTTAGGAGAAAAACTGCATGCAATCTTTAATACTCATTTCGAATGAGCTTTGTTTCCATTTTCGATCTCATATATAAACAAGTTACAATTAGTATCGATGGTAAAATGTATATAATATTGGGTCCACCCTGAAGTAGATGGATGTTAGAAATCTTGCTGTCCCTAAAATACGGAAACAGTTTCTACAAAAGGCGCCACTAAACCTTGGATTACAACCTGAATTGGATTAGATTACCTTGGATTTTTCTTTGTACATGCAAGGCAAGAGGTGACAAGTTACTCCTTCTAAATTGTACTGAGTTTAAAAACCACGTTATTGGCTTGATTTTGATATTTTAAAGAATTTACCACGAAAGAGATGCATTAGAAAAGATTTCAAACGAACGGGGAAGATGATCGATAACATACTGTGATCAGATAACAATATATATAACCAATCTTTAAAAAAGCTATAATTGCGGATAACGATTATTAAAAGTTCGAAATAAAGGAAACAAACTGGACTTGATTATTACTGGGTGACGGTAGGGAAGAATATTGCTGATGGTACTCCAATGACGACGATCATATTAAATATGTATGGAACAACAATTTTGTTCATTCATTATATTTTTCAACAGTTATGGATCAAGTCGTCGCCTCATCCTCATGTTTCTAAAAATAAATCTGGCAATATCAATAGTTGCTCCATCAGTATCATATATTGATCAACTATTGTATTATCTCTATTCCTAGCTTCAATTGTTAAAAATTCCGTACAACAAGGAGATTTTCTCTATTCTTTAAAAACTGCAAGAGAGACAGACACACATTTATAGAGGCTGCAATGAAACAGATACTGAAAATAATCGACTCAACTACGTCCTTCTCTAATTTTTCAAAATCTTTGAAAAAATCTTTACAAACAGCAGTAGCTATAAGTGATCCAAAATGGTCTATTTTGGGGCGCATAAAAAAGGTAAATTTTTAGGGTGCCAAAAACGGCCAATTTTTGGGGTGCCATAAACGCACATTTTTGAGTTGCCAAGAACACAATTTTTTTATTCGGACAATGTTATTGTTAGGAAGTATGTTATTTCTTAGTGTGACCGACTAAGTCGCTGTGTATCTCGGACATTATACTTGTAGGTTGAGGTAAATACTCTTGTAGTCAAGTTAATTACTGTAGGTACATAGAGAACACCCGGGAGAGGGAGAGGATAGGGGAGGAGGATAGGGGAGTTGATCATGGGGAGGAGAGTGGTCAAGACAGGTCATATTATATTAGTGTCATTGAGTGATCTTATCTCACGATGTACTCCTCTCGTTACGAGTTTTTGACCGTTTGGTTATACGTATTGTAGACAGTAAGTATGCTTTTAGTTTATTTAATTTGATTGTTCGCAAGAAATGACGGTACATATGAAGATGTTTATTATTGTAGGTCTCTTTTTAATAGGCTACTTATATATCGTATTATGTAGTTTCACAGGCCCCCTGTTATTTCAACGTTTTTTTATTGCTCGCACATTTTGTTATGTATGACTCATTTGAATAAAAACTTTCACGGCTCAAACCTGATTTATTTAGGATATTCGTAATCAATGTATTTATGAAAGAAATGGTGGCCGAATACATATTACCATGTTTTGTTACGTAGGTAGGATACATTTGATTAGAAGCTTTTATAACGATTCTATTTAGTTTTCAATGGTTATTGCCCATACATTATGTTATGTATTCGATGTTGTTTCCGTAGGATATCGTAGATTATGACATCTGTTTCTCTTACCTGCAATGATCGTAGATATTGTTTGATTAAATCCATTCCCTTTTTCCCGTTGTATGCCTATTCTCATAGATTCGATCACATCGTTAAGACTCATTTAGTGAGGCTCTGATTCGTTAAAGAATTTTCCATCGGATTGTCTGTGGACAATGGAACAGTGACGGTATGATTCATATTAGCAGGGTTGGCGGTCTGGGACTCATTTTAAAAGATTTGTTGTATATCGTTTTATAATGTTGCGTAGGTCGGTTGTTTTTCAATGTTATTTGGTACTCGAACCTTATGTTATGCATGGTATTCGTGCTCGATCGTTATAATACGTAGTTTTTGACATCTTTCTCTTCATAAGTGAGCACCATAGTTTGAACGTGGTATTTTATAGCAAAAAAATCTATATCATTTGATTAAATCCATTCGCTTTTCCCCGTTATATGTATATTTGTTTAGTCTAGACTCCTTCTATCGTTTTCTCTGATGTTTAAGATTTCGATCGTAGAAAATGTTTCAAAATAAATTAGGTGACTGAATCATTTCATTAGCTACTCATGGTGAACAAGATTATTGGCCACCCTGTGCACCTCAAATGGATCAGAGGAATATTTCGGTATTGATGAGGCCTATTGAGATCAGCGATTTACACATGTTTCAATCCATATATCTGTGGACAATGAGACAAGGTTAAGATTTTTATATATTTTTCATGATGCAGATATATGGGTATACATAGGAACATTTACATCATTTTTGCATATTTTAGGGTCGGTTGCAGTTCTATTTCACGCATTTTCAATACATGTTTCTGGGGACAATCAAACATATTGTGTGTTTATAAATTTTTATTACATGCTTTCATAGGTATATTTAGATACCATGATTATTTACAGGTTATAACATGTTCAAGTTGACGTATTTTTTCGTCATTCACGCGAGTACATACGCTAAAGAAGGTCTCACCCGGCTCTTACCTCTTACATGTTATATCCATGTTTACATTAGTATTTATCAGCCAAGTCACATATTTTTCCTATTTTTAGTGACAATAGGTCTATTTTCAATGGATTTTTTGTGAAATATCCGGATAGCCATATGCAAGAGTTGTTCACACGTCGATATAGAAACGTTAGTTTTCAAATTTACTGAGGCAGTTCTTAACAGTGCTTACAGATAGAAGCTGGAATACTTGTGTGTGTATGTCTGAGTGTGTGTGGGTAGGTTTTCTGGTTATGGATGTCTCTGTTATGTTCACGCTTTATTTTGGCTTGTGATTGGTAATTGACACATTTAGCAGCTGTTTTTGTGGCGTCAGACTCAAGCAACATGCTGTACACTTGGGTTGTAAGCAGATGATTTTACTCGGGTAGTCATCAGGTGTTTCGCTTTTCAGTAATCCCAGCTATCATTTATTGATTCATCGTATAAGAGTTTTCTTCATGTATGTATAGGAAGTCCAACATATACGGCCATACCATATTTTAAAGGTATAGCCGCATTTTCCCCCTCAATATCGGCCGTACGTTCTTACACTGGATTAATATTTATGGCATTTAAATGCTACCCAAACAGTATTGTAACTTCGTTGCATGTCATGTTGAATATATGCTTTCAATGCTAGTCATTC
>SDVV010018540.1:0-13732 GCA_016164225.1 Gammarus roeselii
ATC
The DNA here is from genome assembly GCA_016164225.1 of Gammarus roeselii. Taxonomy (NCBI): domain Eukaryota; kingdom Metazoa; phylum Arthropoda; class Malacostraca; order Amphipoda; family Gammaridae; genus Gammarus; species Gammarus roeselii. Next base: position 4 of record SDVV010018540.1, read on the forward strand.
CGCAACCAGGGCCGTATCATCAGCAAATAGCTACTGGCTCAACTGCCAACTCCGCCCATTCGCTTCCAACAGTTCCAAGCCCCGACCCAGCACACTCGCGTTCACCTCCCTGACCACACCATCCATATAGAGGTTGAACAGCCAGGGAGACATCACGTAGCCTCGTCTCAGTCCCACTTTCACTGTGAACCAATCACTCACCTCGCTCCCCACTCTGACACATGCTCGGCTGTCAGCATAGAAACTCTGCTCTGCTTTCAACAGATGTCCGCCCACTCCATACAAACGCAACACCCTCCACACCGCTCTCCTGTCAATCCTGGCGTATGCCTTCTCCAGATCCATGAAGGGCCAGAACACATCCTTTCCTTTTGCAAGGTACTTCTCACAAACCTGTCTCACTGTAAAAATCTGATCGGCACACCCTCTACCACTCTCAAAGACACACTGTTCCTCGCTAATTGCGCAGTCCGTACAGTTTCGAATCATTTTGATCAGCACTCTCCCGTACAACTTACCAACCACACATAACAGACTGATACCTCTCAAGTTGCAGCATTCATTTTTATCTCTTTTGCCCTTATATAGCGGAACAATGCAGGCGCTGCGCCACTCAATCGCTACCACGCCTGCCACAAAGCACAAGTTTAGTATCCTCACCAACCATTCGACATTAGTTACTCTACCCTTCTTCAGGCAGTCGTTCGCAACGCCCTCCAAACCAGGGGCTTTCCCTGCTTTCCTCACCTCCACCGCCTCCTGCACCTCTTCCCTGGTAATGTCCGCCACAAGTCTTCCTCCCAAGACTGGCATCTGAGCACCACCACCCACAGCATTAATGTCAGCCTCTCTGTCATCCTCGACATTCAACAATTCATCAAAATACATGGCCCACCTCTTCCGTACGTCACCACTTTCCAGCAACAAAGATTTGGCAACATTAGAGTAAGATGGAGCAAACCCCACATGACCTGTTTCTACCCAATTAGAAATGCTCTGAGTGTCTTCGGAATCGTAATTTTGCCATTTTTATTTATTTGAGGAGAGCAATGAAAGGTGGGCGTAGACAGAAGCTTCAGCGATCTCATACTACACAAGTCATGAAGCAGCATCATACAGATGCAGATACAGACACTAGGCTTAAATCCACCAGCAAGTGGGTGGCCGACGGCAAGGCGCACCTCACACTCGCACAGCTTAGCTCTGTTGCGCAAAAGGGTCCGGCCGGGAACCTCGCAACACACCCTCCGGGTCATGAGTGCGGTTCGAGATCAGTGTCGGCAGCAGGGTCCGACAGTGTGAATGGTTGCAGCATCATGGCCTCACAATAACATAGTGCCCACATGGACGAGAAGTCGGCAGGCTGCCACCACCAAGCACTCACTTGGCTTTTGCTTTGATCTGGTCATGGAAGTAGCTGCGGCGCTGAAACCGCACGATGTCCATCAGGAGGGTGACAATGTGCTCGTTGAGCTCTCGAGTGATGACGTTACTGTGGAGAAGGGTGTTATGTTAGGCACATAGAAAAGAGGAGGGCTAGGAAAAATAGGAAAAGAGGGTGTAGGGAACCAGGGAAACCACTGAGTGCAGGGAACCAGGGAAACGACAGGGTGCAAGGAACAAGGGTAAACCACAAGGTGCAAGGAAAAAGAGAAAACGATAAGGTGCAAGGAGCAAGGGAAAACGAAAAAGTGCAAGGAGCAAAGGAAAACGACAGGGTGCAGGGAACAAGGGTAAGCGCCAAGTTGAAGGGAACAAGGGGTAACAACAACAAGCAAGGAAATAAAATAAGGGGCAAAAACAGGATAACAGATAACGACAGAGAGTAGTGAAAGGGACAAGCCGAATCCCCCAGAATGGGGGGTGGATGGCCAGCGGCAAGGAGCATCACACCCCCACACGCTCACTCACACAACTCAGCCCTTTTGCAAAAGGGCTGGAGCATGGCTGGAGTGTCAGCAACACTCCAGCAATGCTCCTCAAACATTTCATCTCGAAAACATTCAACCTTCTTCTCTCCTCTGCTCTCACCCATCAAGTCTAGCTCCGTACAGCACAAATGGGACAACGATACCCTCATACAACCCTCTCTTTGCTTCCATCCATCCTCAACGTCCGGCAGCTCATCAGTGCACCCAGCACTTTACACCCCTCTTTCACTCGCGACTTCACCTCACTTTCCACTAGTGCAGACTTCTCCATATGGGAGCCCAGATACTTAAAACTCTGAACTTCTTCCAACAACTCTCCATTTAGGAGGACAATGAAAAGTAGTAAGGGAAAAAACAAGGGGTAATGGTAAGATGCAGTGCAGGGGTAATGGCTACATGAACGCCCTGTCACCAAAGCAGCATAGTGAAATGTGTTCAAGTTCTTTTGAACTTCATTAAACTAATATTGGGTTCTGGAGACTTCCCAACTCATTGACTCAAACAGTTTCTCTCTTCCAGTTATTCCACAACCATGAATTTAGTAGCCACTAAAACAAGCTCTATCTATAGCGATAAAAAACTAAGCCTTTAAAAAAATCCTAGCACCTTCCCTTTCATGATAGGTAAAATTTCAATATTTTTCACTCAATGAATAGCCCTAGATGTAAAACCACCATCCTAGCATCTCCATGAGGCAAAAACTTACGTTTTAAATATTTGTTTTTTAGTGTGTTGCAGTTTTTGAAGCTCGTCGGCGAGTCTGTCAGCAATCTCTTTGGCTTCAGCGGGCGACAGTGGCTTGAAAGCCACTGCTTTTTTCTGCTCAGAGGCAGAGGCCGCCACACAGGCTACGGCGCCTTCAGGCATGTCCTGTGCCACAGCCACTCTCTGCAACGACCTGGTGCTGGTTCCTCCAGCAGCAGTACTGCTGGATGCTTCAGTGTTATTGGATTTTTTATTCCTTTTGCGCCTCTTGTTGCTAGACTTTGACACGTCCTCAGCACTGTTACTGGTGTCCGCTAGACCAGAGTCAGAAGAGTTGATGCAGGTGGTATCATTGGTGTTGAGCGAAGAGCTACTATAGGACACGTCTGATACACTAGTATTATTTGTACTATTGGAAAGGTGACTGGAGGAAGTTTGAGAATTGTTGCCGTTCTCTTCTCTAAAACCTTCTGTGTTGATATCAGTTTTCTGTTCAGCATCCTGTCTCCTCTTCAGATCTGAAAGGAAAATTTGTACTGTTACCAACATGTGTGAAAAAGGAAGTTGTGTTGATACCAGAACATGACAAAACAAAAACGCCTCTTTTCCTAGTTTTCTTTTCAACCACTCTGTTGGGAGCGGAGTCGCGCCTATCTCACGGAAATGAAAGAAAGCACAGTCAATATCATAAGGCGAACCTGATATGCAGGTTGGTCTTCAGGTATAAGCAAAGAGCATAGATCTCACCTACCCCTGCGCCACCAGTTGTGATAATCTCAGACGAAGTCAGTGTTTCTGAGCTAAAGTCAGTGACACAGCACCTCAGTCATAGAAGCTCGAATAACACGCGTTCGTGGTTCTCAACCTATAGCACCAGGAGCAGGTGAATTGTGGTAAACTGAAGGTAAGCTAAACTATAGCACCAGGAGCAGGTGAATTGTGGTAAACTGAAGGTAAGCTAAACTATAGCACCAGGGGCAGGTGAATTGTGGTAAACTGAATGGAAGAAAAACTATAGCACCACGAGCAGGTGAATTGTGGTAAACTGAAGGTAAGCTAAACTATAGCACCACGAGCAGGTGAATTGTGGTAAACTGAAGGTAAGCTAAACTATAGCACCACGAGCAGGTGAATTGTGGTAAACTGAATGGAAGAAAAACTATAGCACCAGGGGCAAGTGAATTGTGGTAAACTGAATGGAAGCAAAACTATAGCACCAGGGGCAAGTGAATTGTGGTAAACTGAATGGAAGCAAAACTATAGCACCATTAGCAGGTGAATTGTGGTAAACTGAATGGAAGCCAAACGGAAGAACCACGAGCAGGTGAATTGTGGTAAGCTGAAGGTAAGCTAAACTATAGCACCAGGGGCAGGTGAATTGTGGTAAACTGAATGGAAGCTAAACTATAGAACCACGAGCAGGTGAATTTGATTTGTGCCTCATTTCCACCGGAGCCTCAACCTGAGTCATAATAGGCTCCCCCGTAGGGCGCGACCGTCGTTGGTTCAGGTAAGTTCGCACGGCCTCGCGTGCGAAAATTTTAATCATGTCAAGATGGAGTCAGTACACATTTCAACCGTGGCACACTCGCGTACTGGCGCGTGCGAGAGAGTAAAGAGTTGATGCGTATCTTCGTAAAATGTGTTGTTGTCACTTGCACAGGTGTTAGAGGTTTAGACAGCTTCGTATAGTCCGGTGTTTTCCGAAAGCGATAAGCTTTTAACGGTAGGTTAGGCCCATGAGTAGGCTTTATAGGTTGCACGGGGGATTTAGGAACGCTCGTCGGGCTGCCGAGAGTGCGTTGCAATCCATCAGTAAGTGTTTCACGCTGATAGCCACTTGTTGGCAATAGGGGCGAGGTGGCGCGTTTGGTCCTGGGTCGACATCCATCAGGTGGTTGCGAGTTATCCACGTGTGTCCCGTGCACAAGCGGTTAATGAAGACTTGATCTTTTTTGTTGGTGAACTTTGTTTCCCATTCTCCGACTGAGGGTTTGACTAGAAGCATTTTTTGTCCACTCTGTTGCCACATTTCATCCCATTGGGATGTTATACGGGAGTTCATAATAGGTAAACAGTCCCGGTAAGGTATTACAAAAAATTATTCTTGATCAGTAGATGCCAGTTTAGCAAGCGAGTTCGCAAGTTCGTTTCCTCTTAATCCCGCGTGTCCGGGGATCCAGCAAAATTCAACTGCCTGACCCGTCTCGGACATCACAAAGAGATCGTGCTGCATTTTACGTAGGACGAGATGTGCAGTGTTATAAGCTGGGTGAGGACACTCAGACTGTCTGAGAATACGACGTATTTGGGGAAGCGATTTGTTTAGGCAATAGAGACGGCTAGTTCGAGTGCGTGGAGCTCCGCAGAGAACACGGAGGCCTCTTGTGGGAGAGGGGCTGAGAGTGGGATGTTCTCGCACACAGAGGCGGCTCCCACTCTCACGAGCACGTGAATTGTGGTAAACTGAATGAAAGCTAACAAGTTTCTGAACAAAGAATCATTTTCATCATCAACAAGGTTATCGACCGTTATTTAATGCCTTCAGTATCAATCCGACTAAGCATACGGAGCCTAGTGACAGTAGTGGAAAACCAGGTGTCCTAGTTCCAGCAACTAACCTGCTAGCAACAAGAGCAGGTCTTGTCTGTGCTGAGCATGGAGCCTCTTATACCTCTGGATTGGGGTAGGCGCCTTACGCTTTTGTCCCTTGATACGGGGCTGCTTCCCCACAGATGTCGTCAAAACCCTGCAGAGCAATGAGGTTAATAATTTATCAAGGCTAATAATTTATCAATCATTCACTGCAATTCATAATGTTAATGTCATGAAATATTTTTTTTTTAACTGAATTAACGTAATCAACCAGAGCAGAATGAGGTCTTCGAAAAATGTCTGTTAATTTTATAAGCAAGAACATTCAAAATATTCAGTCTGCTAGAGTGACTTGACTTCAAAACTGAAGAGAGAGTAGAGACCAGTATTCAATTATGAATTTCTGACCTACATTTTCGAAACTTCCCTTTCCCAATTTATTATATTCTAATGTAAACCAAACTTTCATTTGACATAAGTACTCAGTAATACCTTTGCAATGATGCATGGGATGTTATACAAGAGTCAAAATTGTAGGAGACACGAATATTTTTTTAAATCAAATTTGAAAGAAAATCATACTAACAAAAACAAAATATGTTCACTGGAGATGACCTAGGTAGCTTCCCCACAAGAGCTTCCGAATGCTGTATTGCAAGTTATGGCAGGAACAAAAACTCTAGGAGAATCAATTCAAATGTTTTTTCATGGAAAGCCCCATCAACTTTATTTCATCAATAACTCTTCATTAACTTGCAGTACTCAGCATGAGTTTTTGAATGACGTATCGCACATTAGAACTTCATATCTGTAGATGATTTGTCGTCAGAACGCTGCAGTTGGTGGGCGGATGGACGCACATACATCTTTAGTGGCATCAAGGTCTGTCTAGAACACTCATTACTCGCGTGTACAGCGTTGTTTTGTGAAAAAATACTGATAACACTGGTGAGACATGTGGATGGAAAACGTCAATGAGAGACACGTGGATGATCTATGAAGACAGATAAATAGGACCAAAATACAGTGGCCAGGTATCTTGAAAAATTCATAGGTAGTGAACGAACAAAAAAAATGAGGGGAAGAGATGAAACAATATGGAAATTTGCCACAGGCATGCTCACCTGACAGGTCTGACCGCAGGAGTCCGTCTGGCTGTCCTTGATTTAACAGCCTGGCTGACATTGCTGGAGGCCTGACCACGCTTCAACTTGGACGGTTTGATCTGACGGCGATAAATTAAAGAGAAACTCAGAAAATATTACCAAACAGGTAGCTAAGGTGATTATACAGCTAACCATTTGACATGTAATAAAAAAAATTCAAGAGCAAGGCTATATATTTTTTCCCATTTTTTAATAAAATTGAACATAAAATAACAAAAATTATGCACGTAGCTAAATATGACTGGCGATGTACCGACTTGTTGACCGTTCGGCAGAATAAGAGGAAAACAGGACTATCGCATCTATAGCTACTTCAAGAGCTATGCTTTATTGCAAAAAAATAGTACATAAAATATTTATTTTTAAGGTTGTTGAACGTGTGTAGTTATAGTACGAATGAATCAATGAGAGAGATTGGCGAGATGTTAGCAAGGAGGAAATTTTATGTGTTGGCGCTCAGTCAAAGTTGAAGAAATGTACAGAGGAGTGTTGTCGTTGAGTGATCGGTTGACTAGAAGCATTACCGAGTGGAAGGAAGTGTCCTCTATATTGATGGGATTGAAGGTTAAAAGTTAGGTATAGGAAAATGGGAGTCTAAGTGCTTGCAGACCAGGTGAGGAGGGAGTATTTTTGAATTAGCCCGAGTGAGTGTATTGAGAGTTTTGGAGGCCAATACAACGTAGTGAGATTGCCAGTAGAACTGGCTCTGGAAAAAACGAGATAGGTTTGAGCGGGGAGAGGAAGCTGGTGATAGGAAGCCGCTTGTTCAAATGCAAGATGTCCACAAGTAGACATGGGATAAGATGGCCCGTGGTGGTGGTGGAAAGGGCGCTGTTGGATTGTGTGTCGAGTTCGAAGAGGGTGATGGAGAAGCTGTTGGATGCGCGGGTGTTGAGAGGCGCGGGTGGAAGAATGCCTGATCATCTACTGGTAGGAGAAGGCTTTAACAGTGGAGCAGATGTTGAAGGGAAACAAAACTGGGAAGAAGATGAGAGGTAGTGAAAATGTGTGAACTGAATGTGGCAAGCAGAGCTGGAAACCTTCAGCAGACGTTGAATGAGAAAAGCTTTAGCAGACATTAGAGCAGTTGAATGGCAAGCGTCAGCAGACGCTTTGGCAGTTGGACGATATGAAGCATGCATCAGGAGGCAGAGACATCAGTACGGAAGTTGCGGAAGAGCCTGCAATGGATCAGCGTGAGTGAAGGATGTGTTCTAATTCGACTCAGATGCTCTTTCTCGCCCTATGCCCTATCGTTGCTGCTTAGCCCTAGCTCCTCCTGCGATGGAGAAGCCACGGCCGTCACATCGCCCGAAAGCCAGGATACTCACTGATATGTGCATGCTGGGAATGTTACGACTGGTGCAGGCCGCCATATTGGTGAAAAACTGCAATTTTTACTATTACTTTCTGTTCATCAAATCTACAACCCTTGTAATTACAAAAATAAATACCATTTCGTTGTAAATATCAAACTGTCACCATGATTACAAGGTTTCATATGCGGACGAGCTAAACGTACTATTAAAAAATGTTTTTTCTATAATAGCTTACTAATATATTGTTCTTCCATCTTGTTAAATAATATTGCTACTAAGCATATAGGCATCACCATATCGGTCAAGTACCGCCCTTTTCAGAGAATTGGACTATGGTGTTGGTTAGAAATGCAGCATAGGTATCAGCATCAACTAAAATTTTGGGATGTTCAGAAACTTTTGCATCAACCAAACTGCTAACTGAAGCTTAGATAACAGCTACTATTCAGCATCAATTGTAACTTTAAAAATGTGTTGTTCTTACTTAGTCAGGTCAAAAAAGTTCCCTCTCCCACAAAGTCATAAAACTCACAACAAGTAGATTTCAAAGAAAGTTCCCTCTTCCACGAGTGATAAGACCCACAAGTAGATTCCGGAGAAAGTTCCCTCTCCCAAAAAATCATAAAACTTACAACAAGTAGATTCAGAAGATCAATTTCAAGTTTGTCCGAAAATTTCAAATGTTTCGACCGAGCAGGAATCTGTACATTCTTCTTTGATTTAACAGTGAGGGTTCCTTTCTTGACAGCTTCTGTTGATGCAGTTGTACCCAAGAGTGTCTTGGAATCTCTTGATACAGCAGCTGGAACAGATGCTGCCGCCAGACTGTAAGACAATACCTTCCGCCGCACGCTGACAGATTCTTCTGCAGGCGCAGGAGATGGCACCGAGATTGTGGTAATGCCCTTGTTTGAGTGTTGTGGTGAGGTGGTAATGACAGGCACCTTTTTACTTCCAGTAGTCCAGACATTACTCAAAACCACTGCATCTGATTCAGGTTGGCTCTTTGTTTCAACAACATTTGCGTCAACTTGCTGAAGATTTATCTGAATAATTCCATTAATTTTCTGCACCGCCTCTTTCTTCAAATTCTTAGCTGATTTATCTAGCTGAGATTTTGGCGCTTTCTTAGCTCCTAATGAGGGATACTCCTCGGATTTGATAGCAAAACTTTCGTATGCTACAACCTGTGTGACTGCAGATCTCGCAGATACTGCAGGCAATACAGAGATCCTGGAGTCCTTTTTAGCCATTGCTTTCTTCTCGAGAGCTGCTGCTTCCCTGTTCAGCTTCTTTTCCCGCTTTATGTTTTCCTTTCTAATTTCCCGTTGTTTCATAAGTTTTTGTACTTCAGGATCATTTGGGTCCCGTTTTTTGAGTTCCAAAGTAGTTGAAGTGACTGCAGTTTCAGGTATCGAGTCCACATTATCCAATTCTTTCTTGGGGTCTCCTTCCAGAGACGAAATCTGGATCGGAGAATCTGTTTTGCTAACCATAGGCCTAGTGCTAGAACTAGTAGAGGACCCAGCCGTAGGTGCATTATCAACCTTAGGTTTAAGGCTGTAATTGCTTGAAGAACTATCCTTTGGGGCATTAACAACAACCTTGGTGCTAGAGCTGTTAGAGGAACTAACCTTAGGGACCATCTCTTGAATTGCTATGTTAGATTTAGCCAGTACAGTGGATCCTTGAGGGGCATTTTGCCTGTCTCTGTTCGAGTTGCCTTTATAAGATTTCCTATTTTGTGACACTGAAATCTTATCAAGCTCTTTGGGAAGTGCCGCCTTTTTGCTTTTAGAACGCTTACCAACAGTAAACCATGTAGATTCTTCTGATGTGGTTTCCCGCTTCTTTGCCTCTTCAGTTGAACAAGAATCGACCGTTTTCTTTTCTGACACATTAGTTTCCTTTACAGTAGAGTTCACAGATGAAGATCTGATGCTTGTAATAGCATCGTTTTCAATATCATCACTGGCTGATTTTTTATCCGCGTGTGTATCAGCGTTGGGCTGATTTCCTTGAAGATTTTTAGAGTATTTAGGAGCTGTTGAAGAAACTTCTCTGTTGAGACACTCAGAAACTGTTTTTGATTTTTCAGGTACCAGTGAAACACTAGGTACCTCATCAACAATTGGCAGCAACAGAACATCTTCAGATTTTTCATTTCCGATTGGAGATGCACTCATTGTTAGTTCATTTGATGCAATGAGAGATTCATCCACTTGACCAGCAACAGCAGCAGCTGCCAACAACTTCTTATTCTTTTTAGCCTTTTTCTTGGCACTTTTAGTCATATTAATTGAATTGACAGAAGAATTGGGCTGCTTAGTGACTTCCTGTTGAAGATTTTCTATCACACTAGTGGGAGTAGCTTTGACAGAATTGGGCTGTTTTCCTTTGAAAGTCCATTCCGTGTCACTTTTGGTAATGGTGGATTCATTGCTGCAAGATTTTGTAGAAGAATCAGTTTTAACTCCAGAATCTAGTGTGTACTGAGCTCCTTTCATCTTTTCATCACCTGAGGTTTGGTTCGGGAGTAAATCTTTCTTCTTTGCTTTTACAGCAGAGGTTGCAGGGTTTGATTTTTTTGAAGAAAAAATTGCTGGTTCAGCAACTTCATTTTTTTTCTTAGCCATAGAGGAGAAGCTGATTACTGGAAGAGCCTGTACAACACATTTGGCAACAGAAGGCTCAACTACCTTACTGATAGCTGTAAGATCATGTCCATTGGCAGCAAAAACTGAAACTCCATCATTTGCTGAAGTGGAAATGATGCTCTTTTCTTTCTCTACCTTTCCCATGTTGAGAGTTGGCCAATTCTTTACATTGCTGATGATGGTTGAGGCTTGGACCTTATCTTGTTGCCGTGCACTGCCTCTGCCTCCCTGAGTTGTGGTACCTTGTGGTCGTCTTTTACCCAAAGTTAACTCGCCAGTTTGTCCACAAATCCTCATTTCATTTGATGGCTGTCGACCTCCTCCAGCCCCTGCAGCTCCTCGCCCTCCACCGTGGTCAGGTGGTCTCTTTTGCCTGTTCTTGTTGGGATATTTCTTATTGTAGCCACCAGGGGCACAACCAAGGGCACCACCAAGGGCACCACCAAGGGCACCACCAGGGGCACCACCCGCTGCACCAACCCCTCTCCCAACTGCACCAGACCCTGGTACATCAACAAAGCCTCCACTATATTCTGCAGCTAAGTTGGGGTCAAAATAAGGTGAATCCACCATGTGGCCTGCTCCAGGAGGAGGCTGTTGAACATACCCTACATCACCACCCTCGTACATGTAGCCACCATTAGGAACAAAGTACTCCCCTCCTGAGTAATGACCAGCATTCACCATGGGATTGTAAAAACCTTGATTGTAGTCAAGGTCGTGTGCCCAGTTAGTGTCACAACAATAGCTGTAACCGTTAGGTTCATAATAAAATGGAGGCTTATTGGGATACATAAAGCCTGGTGAATTGTGAGGAGATGGGCTACCAGTGTACGACATTTGAGGTCCTGGCGAAGCTGCTGGTGAATTGTAACCAAGATACATGCCAGCAGGGTAAAACTCTGCAGATGTAGCTCGCAGAGAGCTGGCAATAAGTGGTGACTGTTCATCACCCTGAGTTACAGTCACAGATGCAGCAGCAGCTGATGATGCAGGTAGATCTTCCAATCCAGCAGAAATGTCAGCATCCTGATCAACTCCAAGAACCGGAAGGTTTGATTCAGAACTAAAAATATTGGATTCATTATTAGGTAGGGAAGACACAACCATTCCCGTTTTGCAAGGAAGGGACTCCTTAGCAAGACCGTCATTGTCAGAGACATGATCTTCTGAATTCATATCATACGATGAAACATCTGTTGAACTTTCTTTTGAGGTTGATGTGGGAGATTCATCTGCCAAATCTGGTTTGGTCTGTAGCACATCTGCAGCAAGTGATGAAGACTCATCTTCTTCAGCATTGGTCCGAGTTGCTGCCTGTCCATCAGCACGTAACGCTTTGGGGATAAACTCCGGTACGTCGGCAGACAGCATGGTTCCTGAAAAAAATGATAACGCAATGAACAAATATGAAGCTGGTAAACAGTGATGCAGTAGCAACTACAGCAATGAATGAATGGCTGACCACATGAGTACCAACACAATTCATTACAAGACCAGCTACTCAACATTGGAAGAGGCAGTGCCATTAGGTTTGAAACAGGAGAGACAAGCCAGGGAGGAATGATGAAGAGACATTAGGGAAAATAAAATTATAGAGGTTGTGGCAAACATTTAGAATAAACAGTAACATACATTTTCATTTACAGTAACGGTAAAAAAATTTTTTGATAAGCCCAAAACCCCTTGTTAAGTAATTTTACCTTGACAACTAGCTATGTAGCTAGTAGCTAACAAGTAAGATACTGCATTGATTAGGAAGGAGGTAGCTATAGAGATGATGGGAAGAGAAAAAGTTATATTTGTTATTCAATGTGCTCAAATACATGCATTAATTAGCAAGCTTTTAGCTCAATCAACTAGAAGCTAGTTATTTAGCATGCAACCTGACAGTTTATTTTGGGCCTCTGAATAGTTTAGTTGCACCAACTCTCAAAAATGAGTTCACAGTAGCCTAGTGAATGACAACAAAATCCTGTTATTTACCCTTGGGTTGATCAACAGGCACTTGATTTTCTAATGGTCACTCTTTCACAGGAGGGATTATTCCAATTTTGCTGGCCCAATAAAAGCTCTTATTTGTTACATGGTAATATATGCTTTCCTGTTACAGTCACCTCTTTTGGAATAAATTTATACTCATTGTAGCAATATTTGTTGATATATCTAGTGCTAAATAATGATGAAATGTGATGCATGCATAATTGAATAATAATCATCACTGTGATTATAAAATACAACATCATTAAAAATGTGTAACCTACATAGCTTTGCAAAGTGCAAGCACTGTGGCCTAAAAGCCTTATGCTCTTTGGTCTCCCTGTCATATTGATGGAAGATGTTATCAAGGCTCAACACAGAATCCCACCACAAAGCCAGTGCAGCCATTGAGTTTTGCTTCTGAAACAGGTTATTTCCCCGTGGAAAGAAATTCTGCCTCCATCTCAAAGGATGTTATCAGGTCATTTGGATTTTCCCTGGATACGTTGGATATTTTCCCACACTTGTGTGAGGGGGGGTGTTAAGATTAATAGTGTTGACCAACTGAGCCCAGCTTTCACATTTTTTTTTCACTCAAAGTTTTTGGTATACAGCAGATGCCCTTTTCAAAGCTGCTTGGTTACTGGGAGACCGTGCACGTCGGTAGGCATTTTATAGCCTTCAAGCAAATTTTTTGCTTTATGCACCTCTTGGAACCAATATGGTTTCTGCAGTTTGAAACTTTTTGTATAGTTGGGCAACAACCTTGTGTTACAAAAGGTTTTTGGAGATGCCATCCATAGCGCTCCACGCAATGTGTGCCGAGTATTCCGCCCAGCTGGCGTTCCAGTAGTTGAATCAAAGTTCTTGTGGGACAGGGTTTCTTGGTTGGTTGGTTGGTTGGTGAGAAGCAATATGGTGACAGGGTTATGATCGCTGTTGTGTGTTGAAGGCAACACACAACATATGCTCCCCCTCCAGAGTGGGGGAGCCTATGGATAAATCGATGGCAGTTTCACTCTCGGGGGTGATTCGGGTGGGTTGTCCGTCATTGAGAAGGATCAGGTCGTGAGCGTTTATGGTGTTAGCCATTATCACTCCCCTAGGCCTCTGCAATCATCCCAAAGTGACACCAACTGTCCTGTAAGTAAAAACAAATGACTAAAGGCACAAACTGTCCAAGCTGGAAGCAGCGACCACCCCTCAGCAACCATATACGCAAATACCCATAAGAACCTAAATAATATCGTGATTAAACATATAAACGTCAGAAGCTTAAGAACAAAGATGGATCACATCAAAATGATGATGAAGGAGGACTCAATTGACATTCTATGTCTGACTGAAACCTGGCTAGAATCTGATATTAACACTAC
>SDVV010018541.1:0-13732 GCA_016164225.1 Gammarus roeselii
TCAGAGGGGCCTCTATAGGGTCCCACAGTTTCTCAAAAGGCTCCCAAAGGGTCTCAAGGGAGTCCCAAAGGGCCCCAGAAAGATCCAAGTGGACCACCCCAAATCCACCCGGTCTCCCAAGTACCCCGGGCTCCCGAAACCCCGGGTCCTCGAGTCCCGCGGATCCCACGAGTACCTCCTCTCCCTGGGTCACCTTCTCTCAACCAACCTCGTTACATATAATAATAATGATAACAAATTTAAAATTCATCACCATGAAAAAAGGGCAGAGAAAAATAATAGAGCCCAAGCAAGAAGAAATAATAAAATACTAAAATAAAGTGTTAATGATCTATAAAATGAATAAGCATCCATCCACCCCAACTCTTCTATGTTAAATCCATGTTTACATCGACATCATCATCACCCAAGACACATCGCTTCCTCTTTTTAGTGACGGTAGGTTCAACTGCGATGGATTTTTTGGGAATGTCAGGATGCCCATTGGCAAGAGCTGTGCTCGCATCGACATAGTAGCGTTTATTTTCAAATTTACTGAGGCAATTTTCGATAATGCGTACAATTTGAAGCTGGCATGCTTGTGCGCGAATGTTGTGTATGGACTCAAAGTGTGCGTAAGTTTTCTGGTTATGTATGTCTCTGTATTGTTCATGTCTGACTTTGAATTGTGTCTGGTAATTGACACCCTTAGCAGCGGATTTTGTGTTGTCGGTCTCGAGCAACATACTGCAAAACTTTGGTTGCAGGCATATGATCTCACTCGGGTAGTCGTCGACTGTTTCGCTTGCCAGTAGTCTCAGCTGTCCTTTCTTTGATTCATCGTACAAAGGATAATTTTTCAGGTAGTTGGAGAAGTCCATGAAGGCAGACAGGGGAGCTTGTCGCATTTCCGCCTCAATGTTGACCACACCTTTAAACTGGAGCAGCAACGAGTTTGTATCCGAGTAGATGACAGAGACGTTGTCACCGTAACATGGTTTCAGTGTATCATAAAAGAAGCTGTAGACTTTTGCTCGTCTTTTTTTGTGCACTTCGTCGCTGACTTGGGCATCGATGCAGACAACGTACGTGCACTCGCCAGAACAGTCCGCGTTTACCAAGTCGAATGCTTGAATTTCTTCGGATGTAAGCTCGAGGATTTCGCCAATCATAAGGGGCTCACTCAAGCATCCCCCATAAAGACTGTTAAAATCCCACATTGCTGCTGAAGACAAAGGTAGTTTAGGGTCATAGTCTTTACATCGGGGATTGTTCATCTTGGTAAGACCTTACGTCAACGTCACAAATCCGCGTCGT
The DNA here is from genome assembly GCA_016164225.1 of Gammarus roeselii. Taxonomy (NCBI): domain Eukaryota; kingdom Metazoa; phylum Arthropoda; class Malacostraca; order Amphipoda; family Gammaridae; genus Gammarus; species Gammarus roeselii. The sequence continues at coordinate 1,297 of SDVV010018541.1, forward strand.
GTATTTTTGACAATCAAGTGGAGTAGATCGATGTCTTTGACCAGCTCCAGTTTCATCTTGCCTTCGTAGAGGATTTGCTTGCATTGCAAAGCCAGGGGCGTTCGCAAAATGGACTGGATATAGGGTGTAGTTGCGTGTCTTAGTCTCCCTAAACTTCTGGAAGACTTCTGCCAGTAGCAACGTGTCGATGTGGAGGTAGATGATCCTATAGTCACACAAAGTTTTGCAGTTGGCAGCCTGCCACATTTCAATCACTTCAGCATAATCAAAGTCCGATATTTTTTTGCCTCGAAGTTGACTGCAAAAGGCTTGTTGCGACGAGATGTCAGTTTGGTCCAGCACAGAATATGATGTGATGACTTCATAGCAGGAATGTCTTTTTCGAGTAGTGAGGTCTAGAACCTTGTCACTGAAACTGAGACTTGTGAAATGGGATTTCAGGAGCGGCATGTCATGGCCACTATCTTTAAGATTTTTGGCAAGACTGTCTACACTTAAGTTGAGGAACGAGTAAGAGTCGATGAACTTGGCACCGTACTTGCTCGTGTCATCGTTCAATGAAACAGAGATGATGAACATTTTGTCTGACTGTTTCGGTAACACTTTAATTTTTGAGAAGTTAGTGCCGTCCAATCCCCTCAATATAAATCTCATGTCATAGGCTGCTGCATCGTGAGCAATACAAGGCATGAATCCAAATTTCTCCATGATTCTGATGTTACAATTCGAACACAGAGCCGCAATGTAGTTCCCTGATATCACTTTTTTGTTGGGACCGAAGACCCCCTCGATGTAATTATTAACATTTTCTCCATAAGCGTCCCCACAGCACTCGCATGTTTTGCTTTCGCAATATTTTTTCAAGTCTTGTTTTGTGAGGACGGGTTTGGGGTACAATGGTAAGGTTGACATGTAATCATTGTAATCCAGCTAGAAATTCTTGATAAGATGTGTCTCCATCTCCTCAAGAAGAACTGTAGTCGAATCGACTACTTTGTGCCCTACAATTTTACCGTCTTTATCCACTTTATCCACTACATACACAACTTGTGTAAGTTGACTACATGTTTACCACATGTTCTAGGCTCCAGCACAGATTCACAGTCATAATAACAAACAACGGGTGGTTTCATTGCTGCATGCATGGCTGAGAATTGGTACATTTTGCCTTCTTCAGGCATACTGATGTTTTGCAAGCCTGTACTGGACGAACAAAATTTTACGTAACCAGCTTTATTGCTTTCGTCCATGCCCTACATGCAGGATGAACAAAAAAAATGTACTGCTACATCTCCTCTCTCTAAATGTGTTCACAAATGTAGTGAAACATAGAATGAGCCCGACATGGTTGGTATCTAAGATTTGCACAAGGTGGACAGTGCGCTCCTCACTGGCCTCTAAACTGCCACTGTATATACTGACCATTCCATAACCTTCCTTCTCTTTTGTGAGCTGATATAGTCTGATGTTAACTTCACAATCTCTTTCTGTATTAGGTAAATCTTCTAAAGCATCAGGTGTGTCCAAGGCAAGTTTTGAAAAGTTGAAGTATGTATATTCGAAAAGAAGATATGTATCACATGGTTGTCGTTTGAAATTTGAGAGGTTTGTTTCCTGCTTCAAGTGGAAGTGGGCAATCATGCTAGTGAGTACGCAGTTATTGTTTCTCTATTTTATGTTGACTATATGGTGCCGGCCTGGACAATTTTTAGGCCAAGGAACATAGTCTCCAAGACGTTTTGTTCCTATAACCCTCGTCTTGTAGAATTTAAGCTGAACACTGGTTAGTGTATTAATGCTATAGCCACTACCTTCTCGCTCCTGTTCTTCTAATTTATTCTGTAAATCTACTCAGAGATCCTCAATCAACTCACTCAAAAGAACAGCTATTGTTAGCTGGATCGTTGTTGTGTTCATCACCTAGTCCTTGTCATCTATAGATGCCTCCTCAACTTGTTTGCCCATTTTAACATTCACGGTGCATTGGAGTCTTTGGAATGTTCCTAATTTAGATTCAGTGTGTTCCACTAATTCTTTGCATCCCAATGTAATCATGAACGATATGTTGACATGTTCAGTGTATGGTATAGATGTTGATGTTACGAAATTATTTTCCAAAAAAACAACAGAGATAGGCGGATAAAATATAGGCTCACGCAACGGAGCCGAACCATCAGTAGCGACGAACTGTTCAGAAGACGATGCCAAGGACGGATCAGTAGGCTGAGATAACGAACTGTTCAACAGGAGACGGTGCCAAAGACGGATCAGTAGACTGAGTTACGAACTGTCTAACAGGAGACAGCGCCAAGGGTGCATCCAACGCAGCAGTAGGCTGAGCGACGAATGGATCCAGAGAAGAACCATCAGTACCCTGAACTCCGCGTTGTTCCGAAGACGGAAGGGGGCCACCATCACCACCGGGTCGCGGGCTTACGCTAGGGCTTGCGGACATTGCGAGGCTTGAGCTAGGGCATGCGAGGGGCAAACAGGCATAATTTTGGTATGGGGCACTCCCTGCATCCTCCAGTAATGGCGTTTGATTCATCCTACAAGAATAAACAAAGGTATATTTATAATAAAACAATAAAAAATAGACTAGTAAAGAGACAGAAAGATATCTCTAGAATAAAACAAAAAATAGACATGTTAGAACTAACATTACTTACGTCGAGAGTAGAACATCTGTCCGAAACAAACAAGATCAAGAACACAAATAGTGTCTGAGCTGCGGCATTCGCCATTTTATGCAACAGTGTACGATAACTTGGGCAAGAGGTTTGCCATGCGCTGCCAGATGTACGACAACAAAATCAAATCAATACAAAAACGAAACCGATATACGTGTTGTAACCTGTTGGCCTGCATGCAGCGGTGGGGTCGTATAAAACTGGTGCCGCTGAGGCGGTGGACACGCACATCATCAGCTTCTCGTCAAGTAAACATCTTCATCAAGATTGATCAACAAGACCGAAAAATGGAGCTGATAAAAGTAGGAAATCTTGCCGTCACCTATAACCGGACTCTATTGAGGTTTGCATTCATTGAAGCTGAAAATTTTGTGTCAACGACTCTACCGACACTTGAAGTTATCTTGAACATTTTGATGATGAAGAAACAAGTAACTGTTTTAATAAGACACGATTTGCCGAGTGTGGAACTGGAGTGCAACTCTGAAGAAATGTCGCTTGTATTCTCCAACAGTAAATCAAAACTGCACAAGTCTAGAATTGTACTGAGACCTGACTTCATAGTTAGCTTCCTCAGTCAAGAGGAAATCATGCTGGAGCGTAGTACATTCCACTCACTTGAGCTAATCTCGGAAGACAAGCCCCTAACAACGGATATAACAGACAGATAATTCGCCCTCTCAACCTTGGGTGAAGATGTTCTTGAAGGAAGATGTAATAATTTATTAAATAAAAAGCATAATTTTTTTTGTATACACTAACCTTTGTAATGCATCATGACCGATTTCGAAAAAGTCTCCTAATGGATAATAAGCTCGAGTTTGTTGCAGGTAGTGGTAAGCTTGTGTCTGCATCGGTGGTCTCTGCCACGGTTGTCGAGGTTGCATATGCATGTGTCTGCAGCACATGTGACAGCACATCTGTCGGCGGCCAGTTTGTAGCTACTTCATGTTTCAAAACATGATTCACAATAAATGTTATTGAAAATCTTATAAAAAACACATGTGCATGGGATTGATAAATCCAAAAGGAATACATCGCAGCTCATCTCTAGTGTGCTGCTGGCTTGCCTTCATGGAACTGAATGGAATTCAAAATATACTATCTTACATGTACACATACCAATACACATTCAAATGTGCACACACCTACCTACATATATGGAAGACAATCAGTTTAATACATATTCATGTGCACACAACTACCTACTTATATGGATGACAAATAGTATAATACACATCCCTATGTGCTCTTACCTACCTACATATATGGATGAACAATCAGTATAATACACATTCATATGTGCACACACCTAACTACAGGTATGGATGACAATCAGTATAATACACATTCATATGTGCACACACATACCTACATATATGGATGACAATTAGTGTAATTATTAAATTATTAATAAATCCTTTACATCAATCATCTGGCAATGGGTTTTAAATTTCTTAAAATAGTACACATAAAACTTTATTGCCGTCAACAATTCAATTTGAAATTCGCCGCTGGTTCTGATTTCATGCGACGGATTATAAATTATAATATTATAATCAATGATCGACAGCCAACATCTTATTTGAGGTATGAATCAGGAATGCCTGGCACGAAATACATGGGGTGGGGCGATCACGAAATACATGGTTGAGAAAATTACGAAATACATAGGATTGGGTGAACCGCCAACACATGGGGCTAAGAAATCCTGAGAACATGGGGTTGGGAAATTGAAATGAGCTAACATATTGTAAAGATGGGTAAGAGATGAATACTAATAGGTTGAATAGGGGCCATAAATTGTACATAAAATAGATGCATAGCACAGGATATACATATTTCATGACGAAATGCGCTAACATATTGTAAAGATGGGTATAAAACATTGTACGAAATAATGAAGTGGTAAATAGACTACATAAATTGTTCATAAAATATATACATAGCACTGAAATATATACACTTCATGACCGCTAGGAAATGATTCAATGATTGACAATAAGAATAACTCGATACTGGAGTACAGAAACCGAAATAATATACTTCTGGTGTAGAAGATGAAGCACAATATTAGCTTATGTGACAATGATTGTAAAATTAAAAAATGGTACGGTAAATGGTAGATATGATTCAAGAAAATATATTCTCGTCGAGTTGGCCTCTGTCAAAGCTGGGAGCTACCTATCGTTCCTCGAAAGTTCCATTTGAATTCGTCACTGCTCATCTCTAGGGACCGCCGGTTCGGATTACATGGAGTGAAACATTATTTACAATAGTATCATCTGTGCACATACAGAAATGTCTATTTTGACAAAATAACTCCGACTACATAGCGTCGGAAAAAACAGTGACACGCCGGATTGAGAAATAAAAATACTTGGGGGCTGATAAACAACGAAATACATGGGTGTGGAAAATAACAAGTGCATGTGGTGGCAAATCACGCATGCATGTGGCTAGAGTTTCGAGAACATGGGGTTGGGACATCAAAATGTGCTAACATATTGTAGTGAGTAGTCTACAGTACAGTACGATGACAAAGATATAGATGGATAACATGAATTATACAGAAAATATGGATACAATATAGGGTCTCAACGTTATATTGCAATTTTTTTGTCGGGGTCGGCACGCAAATATCAGTGCGATATTTAAACCAAGAACTCTTTCACTGAAATCCATTCCACCGCACAATATCTTTGAATATAACACTCTTTCTTATCCTGCGGATGCGCGATACCAATCAATCACGCTACTTTGGCCAAAACTTCCTTGCAAAAGACAAGATTGAACCGTTCATCTCAGTGTACAAGATGCACGTGGAACAAAAACCATACGGGCAGATCTTGATTGATTTCACACACCCAAGTACTTCGGAACTCTTGATTAGAGTACAAAATGCAGGACATGAATTTGAACATGTGTTGCCTCTATAAAATATAATGTGTGCCAGATTTGAGATCAGTAGTGAATTAGAATGGAGAGTGTCTACTACAATCAAGAGGCTGTTGGGTCATACTCTATCGCGAAGGCCCTGCATCAAAGCTATACGAATATTTGTCCGTCTACAACAAGACGCGATGTTGAAAAATTTCTACAAGGGTCAGAGACTTATACACGATTCAAACAAGCTCCCTTGAAATTTAGCAGACGCATGTTCACAGCTGCGCGTCCTGGATCGATTCTCTGTGCGGCTGTTGCCAATATGAAAAATTATGCAGATAAAAATTACGGAATTATATATTTATTGATCATCATTGATACATGCAGCAAATATCTGTGTGTACAACCCTTGAAAGCTATCACATTTGAAACTATGATTGCAGCATTCGATAATATATTCGACGAACTAGTAAGGCCAACAACTCGGATCTGTTCAGATCAGGGCAGTAAATTTACAAATAAGAACTTTAAAGCTTATTTGGCCAGCAAGAACGTATCCATTTATTACACCGACAACAAGGCCATCAAAGCATCCCCAGCAAAGCGTGTCATACGGACTATAAAACTTAAGTTGGGTAAATATATGCATGCTAAAAAGACTGAACGGTATATGGATGACTTGCAAACAATTGTGAACACATACAATATGACAACACATTCATCATTAATGCGCCGGGTCCCCTTTGACGTTTATTAATTGAACGACCCAAGAGAGATTCAGGCACTGTTGTTTGAAATGCATAATATACGACGTAAATGAATTAAAGTGCCCAGTATACAACTAAAGGTGGGAGCGTACGTACGCTTACAGTTCAGTGATCCCAGTCTCAAGACCTTCAGGAGAGGACACGAATCAAAGTACACGAAGGAGGTGTTTCATATTTCACGTGGTAATCAAAAACATTACCCTCCGACCTGTGAAATAACACCGCTCGATACTGGTGAGCCCATCAATGGTTTTGCCTACAAGCAGGAACTAGTTCAGTGTGACCGCCCTGATATTTATGCCATCAAGGTCTTGAAAACCCGAATTAGACGAGGAAGAAAGCAAATCTACGTGATATACACTGATTATCTAGACAGTAAACCTACGTGGATGAATGGAGGAAACGTTGTGTCGTGTTGTGTGATAAACGTACTTTAAAACGTAAATTGCATTTTTATGATAAATTAAATCAACTAGAATCATCCGAACGTAGTCAACTCATCAAAATATGAAGTGATTAATAAGTTAAAATCATCTGCAAAATATTTACAAATATACAGAGCGGAAAATTGGTTTGTGAAAAGCTAAAAAAGTCACGGGTAACTAAATTCAACTCTAAATAATAAAACAATTAGGCAGTAAATCGCCCGGGAGTAAATCCTCCGGGACCAAGTAAAACATCATCTACCGTGCGTGGAGGGTTTCTGTTAAATTTACTATTACTCACTGCAAGTGAGTTTCTTGACAAAAATAATCCATGGATGAATCGGTTTACTACCTAGTTCCAAAATCCAAGATGGATAAGTTTACAACAAATGATATTGGCGGTAGCGCTACACCCATATCTATCACAACAGGGCTAGAAATAGCAGAACATAGCAGTACGTATCACAGTCAAAGATTGAACATGCGTGGGAACAATATGCTAGATTTGAACACTTCTTTTTAAATATCACTAAAATTATTTACTTTTATCCAAGGTCTCTATCGCTCGAGCATAACAACAGAGGCCACACCGGATACAAATAATGGCGATGTTGCAGCACTATATACGGCTTCATTGCTTCCCGTGGCTAAGACACTCTTCAGCGGTTTGCTTCATTACCTACGAACCAACACAGCATTACAATTTGAATCGAACGGGTTTGTTAGCTATCCCGATCTCCAAAAAAGTTGCTTGGTAAATAAGACAGTGACGAGCAATGATGTCAATGATGTCATTCAAACGTTCCTGGATAAAATGCCTAAGGCCTTTCATAAAAATAAACCATTGAAAATTGAAGATAAGGAGGACGAGATAGAACGGTTCTGGGATAGTTTATAAAAATAACACACGGCTTCGTAACACCGACATAACACTCGTGAACATCTACAAAGCAACACTTCTTTACGATCACTGTACATAAAATCCCATAACATAAACTGGCACGCGAAACAGGTTGAAACATGTATTCCACTCGGACCAGTTGGGGGAGGTAATGCCTCTTAGCGATCAAGAGATAAGGCCATGTGAGCACACCGCAGCACTGACTGGCACCATGACTGGCAAAATAACATGAAAATATAAAATAAATATGGCCCTACTAGCGTGGAAAACATCTAAATATTCATAACACAACCGGTAATTATCTATATTACTATGTATTATAACACTGACACAAAAATAAAACATATATAAATTCACTATAGATGTCCCACCTTTGGGAGATGATCAAACGCAGAAACCTATCGTGACCGAGGCAGAGCACCAACTGATGCGCGAGCCTGGACGGAGCGAGAGGGTGGAAGCTCAGTGTACGTGATCGAGCCTGTACTGCAACAAGGTGAAACAAGGTTGGCCAGCCGCATTACCAGGGTGCACTCGGCAACGGGAAACGCCGAGCGCTTATCGCCCCCCAATCCCCAGGGCTGATTTGGTGAGAGGGTGCCCAGGGCATATTTGGCGACAGGGTGCCCTGGGCATATTTGGCGACAGGGCCCCCAGGGCATATTTGGCGACAGGGTCTCCAGGGCATATTTGGCGACAGGTTCTTGGTGATATCCTGCTTCTGATGACGTATCGATGTATACATAACAATCATTGGAACATTAGCAGGCATGGAGATTTCAAGTTTTTCAGAACATTATCAAAGGATATATATCATAACTGTAATTATATAATCGCTGATTATATTCTATTTAATCGATCTACAAATAAGCTCATACATATATAAACAAATCACGTGCGATGTGACATTCAGTCATAATATGACTGCATATATATCAAACAAAAAGAAAAACATGACGAATATCGTAGATATAAATAAAACAATCGCAGAAAATAACAATAAACTAATTGAATCTATGCCTTGTGTAAATTGATCAACAGCGAACGACGTATAAATTATCCCAAAGTTGAAAAATTCATCATGAACGTGTCCGGAAATCAACATTCGTGCAAGCAGGAACTGTGTGGGTTTTACCCGTTAATACTGAATGTAAATTATTATGTAACTGTTAGATTTATTATCAATGAAAAATTATCTTATAAATGCATGTTATCAATGCCCCTAAACATTCAGATGACTAGCATTGAAAATGCATATGTGCAACCTGACATGCAATGAAAATTGCAATACAGTAGGTCTAGCATTGAAATGCAAATACTTAAGGAAGTGTGTGAACGTTTTATTTATATAACCTATTAACAATAATAACCTATTAATATATACAACCTATTACCATACCTTATAAATAATCCGAAAGATGTCCGTCCGTCCGTCCGAATGAGTCACCCGTTGGCCGCCTGCCTGACTCCGGTCAACATGGTCGCCCCAAGGTCACCCGTCCGTACGCCCGCCGATAAAACTGCCTCGAATTGCGTTTCGTACCTATATACTCTACTCCTGCGTCCTGGAGTGGCGACAAGGAGTTATTCGAAACGATCTATTGACATTCCGCGGCGATTGATATGAGGTACTATCAGACCAGTACTGATGCGTTTCAAGACCAATCATTATTCTCATAATATTAAATCTTAATTTCATTGGTTCCAATCATGATGAATTCGTCGCAAACAAATTAGACATAAATGTTGACTTACGGAGATGTGAAAGTGAAAACGATTTCAATGGCATTCGACCGAACGATCCAGCAGTCATTGCAGTAGTGTAGTGGTGATGTTCCAGCAGCCTTTGCAGTAATGTAGTCGTGATGTTCCAGCAGCCATTGTAGCAGTGTAGTGGCGATGTTTCTGCAAGCATTGCAGTAGTGTAGTGACGATGTTCCAGCGGCCATTGCAGTAGTGTAGTGATGATGTTCCAGCAGCCATTGCAGTAGTGTAGAGGCAATGTTCCAGCAGCCATTGCAGTAGTTTACGTGGGATGTTCCAGCAGCCATTGCAGTAGTGTAGTGCTGATGTTCCAGTAGACATTCCAGTAGTGTAGTAGCGATGTTCCAGCAGCCATTGCAGTGGTGTAGTGGCGATGTTCCAGCAGCCATTGCAGTAGTGTAGTGGCGATGTTCCAGCAGCCACTGCAGTAGTGTAGTGGTAATGTTCCAGCAGCCACTGCAGTAGTGTACTGGCGATGTTCCAGCAGCCATTGCAGTAGTGTAGTGGCGGTGTTTCAGTAGTCATTGCAGTAGTGTAGCGGCAATGTTCCAGCAGCCATTGCAGTAGTGTAGTGGCGATGTTCCAGCAGTCATTGCAGTAGTGTACTGGCGATGTTCCAGCAGCCATTGCAGTAGTGTAGTGGCGGTGTTTCAGTAGTCATTGCAGTAGTGTAGCGGCAATGTTCCAGCAGCCATTGCAGTAGTGTAGTGGCGATGTTTCAGCAGCCATTGCAGTAGTGTAGTGGCGATGTTTCAGCAGCCATTGCAGTAGTGTAGCGGCGATGTTCCAGCTGCCATTGCAGTAGTGTAGTGGTGATGTTCTAGCAGCCACTGCAGTAGTGCAATTGTGATGTTCCAGCAACCATTGCAGTAGAGAAGTGGCGATGTTCCAGTAGCCATTGCAGTAGTGTAGTGGTGATGATCCAGCAGCCATTGCAGTAGTGCAATGGTGATGTTCCGGCAGCCATTGCAGTAGTGTAGTGGTGACGTTACAGCAGCCATTACATTACTTTAGTGTAGTGGCGTAGCTCCAGCAGACATTGCAGTAGTGTAGTGGCGGTGTTCCAGCAGACATTGCAGTAGTGTAGTGGCGATGTTTCAGCAGCCATTGCAGTAGTGTAGTGGTGATGTTCCAGCAACCATTGCTCTAGTATAGGAGCGATGTTCCAGCAGCTATTGCAGTAGTGTCGTGATGGTATTTCAGCAGCCATTGCAGTAGTGTGGTGGCGATGTTTGATCAGCCATTGCAGTAGTGTAGTGGCGATGTTCCAGCAGCCGTTGCTGTAGTGTAGTGGCGATGTTCCAGTAGCCGTTGCAGTAGTGTAGTGGCGATGTTCTAGCCGTCATTGCAGTAGTGTAGTGACGACGTTCCAGCAGCCATTGCTGTAGTGTAGCGGCGATGTTTCAGCAGCCATTGCAGTAGTGTAGTGGTGATGTTCCAGCAGTCATTGCAGTAGTGTAGTGGTGATGTTCCAGCAGTCATTGCAATAGTGTAGTGATGATAAACCGCGTTTAACGATTTAAGTTTACTAATATGCAGCGTTGTATGAAGAAAACAAACAGTGGAATTATCAAAGAAATGTTAGGGTTAGGTTATATAAACAGAGATTGATTTTGAAAATATAAGGTTTATCACGATTAAGTTTTATCAAAAGAGGCCAGTAAGACTAAATTGGGTGAGGTTTGGGTAAGTTAGGCTAGGGTAGGTTATAACGCTCACTATTCCCTATCTCAATGACATGAACAATGTAAATATTGATAGCTAGTGCAAATACACGGCTGCCATTACTATTATCAAGGATGATTGCACGGCGTACGAGCACCTTTAAATATGACGTCTCTTATATTTCACGAAAAATGCTCTTAAATGATGAGAACGAGAGTTTTTGATGTTCAAAATTATGTCAATAGTTATAATTCTTAGAACCAAAAATCACCACATGGCCATTACCCAATTAGATGAGATTATTAAAGAAGATCAACATTATTATGAACAAGAAATGGTTTTCAAGATAAAAATCTATTATTACCACTTTCAGGCAGAGGTGAGAAGTTACGGAGAAACGGCGCTTGTTCCTCACGAATCGCATTAGGATGTAATCTTTTGACGAGCTCTTTACTAGTGCTAGGCTAGCTTTAGCCTCTGGGAAATTCGGTCAGGTGCTAGCAGATGAACGAGTAGGTTTAACGTAGATACAGAGTAGGTTAAACATAGATACAGAGTAGGTTTAACGTAGACAAAGAGTAGGTTTACCGTAAACACAGAGTAGGTTTAACGCAGCTACCGAATAGATTTAACGTAGATTCTGAGTAGGTTTAACGTAGATACCGAGTAGGTTTAACGTAGATACAGAGTAGGTTTAACGTAGATACAGAGTAGGTTTAATGTAGATACCGAGAAGGTTTAACGTAGATACCGAGTAGGCTTAACGTAGATACCGAGTAGGCTTAATGTAGATACCGAGTAGGTTTAGCATAGATTCTGAATAGATTTAACGTAGTAGAAACAGTAGCCGCTTCCGCGCTCCACTGGAGCCCCAACGTGAAGTCGTCGCTCGCCACCCTGCAGGACCCCTGCGGGCGTCTAATGATACATAATTATATAACTAGTACAAAATACCACCGTGAAAAAAGGGCACAGATTAATAATAGAGGCCACGAACTAAGAAAAAATTACTAAAATTAAGTGTTAATGATCTATAAAATGAATAATCGTCCATCCACCCCAAAGGATGCAGGCGCAGAAGCGCAACGGCAACTCTGTTCAACTTGCTTTGCCAGCACCTATAAACGCCAGCATAGTACACGAATGCAGGCGCCGCAGATCTACTGCAATTCTGTTGAACTTGCGTTGCTGGCACCTATAAACGCCAGCATAGTACACGAATGCAGGCGCCGCAGATCTACTGCAATTCTGTTGAACTTGCTTTGCCAGCACCTATAAACGCCAGCATAGTACACGAATGCAGGCGCCGCAGATCTACTGCAATTCTGTTGAACTTGC
>SDVV010018542.1:3393-13731 GCA_016164225.1 Gammarus roeselii
GGCAACAGGTCTGTGTCGGTCAAAGGAAATGTCAGTGCGCTGCGGTAACATCCGGAGCACCCCAGGACAGTGTTCTTGGACCCCTTCTCTTTATTATTTATATAAGTGACCTGGACACCGACATCGTTAGCAGGCTAACAAAATTTGCTAACGACACTAAACTCAACCACGAAACAGACTGTGAGCAAGATCTCATAACCATCCAAAGAGATCTTGACAAACTAATGGTCTGGTCTGACAAGTGGCATATGAACTTTAATATTGAAAAATGCACTGTTATGCATGTTGGATCAAAAAATTGAAATTCTGCGTACACCTTGGAACAACAATACCTTGGAATATTATTCACCAATGATCTTAAGTGGAAAAACCGAGTGGAAGCTAGCTACAAGAATGGCAACATGGTGCCCGGGCTTATATCCAAAAATGTCCTCTACAAGTCCAGTGGCATCGTGCTCCCGTTACATACTTCACTTTGCAGTGCAATTTTGGTCCCCTCACCAAAGAGGGGATATTAACAAAAAGAAACGTGAACAGCACCAAGCTACAAAAATGATTCCGTAACTCAGAAATAAGACTTATTCGCAAAGACTCGACGAACTTAAACTGATTTCACTTGAAAGAAGACCCCTTAGAGGCCTGCTTATAGAAACCATCAAATACCTAAATGGGTTTACTAGAGCTAGCCCTGAGGGCCTCCTTGGCCGACATTATAACCCAAGGAACAGAAATATCGGGTAAAAACTGGCTTAAACAATTCAGAATATCAGTGGCTGAGAACTTCCTTCGCATCATGATACCACCAAAAAGAAATAATCCCGTTTAAGTTTCTTCAGACGCTAGCTGATTGATTTACCAAGATTAGGCCATTTGTACTGCATGATAGTTCGATGTCCTATGTTGATGTTAATCTCCAAAGCCATGCAGATGCTTTCATTCAACCAACCCCCATACACTAACCAGTGCCTAAGAAGGCATATGCAGAAAAGAAAATTGATTACAGTTTTCTTCATTGTCAGGAGCAGTACAGACCATGACCCATGAATCAATGTTGTCTCTTCAATTTCTGGAGTGCTTTTCTCCCCACCAATATGCTATATGGGCATTGCACAGGGGACCGTGCGAGAGGGAAGGTCTGTTCTGCATGGTAAGTCTTGGGTTTAGCACGTCACTGTCAAGGGATATTACTGACCATGCGCTGTTTGCAGTTGAATGAACATTGTTGCTTCCAAAAAAGATTTGAAAAAATATATCAAGTCAAAATAAAGTAAAACAAAATGGAGATTCGGATATCTGTTTCATGTATCCTAGGGCAGTTCGAGTTGGCTTATCCTCAGGTTTGAACGTACTGGATATGAAGTGAAATGATGTCCATTTTTTTCTTATTACTGATCTCAGTGGCTCACCACCGCTTCTTCAATCATCGTTGGCCTCCAAGGATATTGTTTGGACGCTCTAACGCCGCTTATTCGATGGGCCCAGCAATGATCGTCAGCCCTATGAGTGCGATTGTGCGATCTCCGCAGCAACAAGGTATAATGCATTCCGAGAGAGTCAGGTCTGTTCTGTGCACCATCGCTGGATATTCCATCCTTCTGCTACTCACCGCTCTCCACACAGTTTATGGAGCAAAGGATGATGTCTTCAAACTGGTGTCAACAGTGTGGAGTTTCGACCAATTGAAGAACATCTCAACATCACAGTCTCTCCCAAAGGTTCGACAAAGCTAGTGGAGAGTCATTTGAACTGCAATTGACTTATCGTATAGCGGGAAAGGTACTATATGTTCACCTCCTTAGTTGGCAGAAGGCTTCACTGGAAATGAATAACAAGGTGGGGGGATGTGCAGAATAAAATCCCTAACGAGATTCATGCTCGTTAACGGGTTAATTATCATTTATACCGGGTCATGAAATTCACCAGCAACTTATAAAATCGTCTGGGACAGCCAGATGAAAACTATTGACGGGCTACCTCGCCGCGAAAAGATGCAGCAATGGAAAGATTCAATCTCTAAAAAAATATCTGATAATAAAAAATTGAAAAACTCATTAGACATTTAATATCGTCTACAAAATCAATCCCACCCTTCCATTGTATTTTTGTTGGGTGAACATATCAACAACTCTGACATGTGTTCAAGTTGTATCTAAATAGGTTATACATGCGGATCATTTAAACCGTATGCAACAAAGTGACTTATCCCACTGTCTACGAAATTTTATTTCGATCAACGAGTTCAGAGTTCAAGCAAACACCTCCCAAATTGTGCCTAATATTTCTTTAAATACTGAATTGATCCATCAAAACTACTTTCCGCCTCATGCAAGCTTCGATTTCTCACGTTGAAGCTTGAATCCGAATGATAAAAGATTAAGCTTAAGAAGGAAACCCTACCAAAAACTACAGCCAACTTCCTGCTGGAAAATTATTCGGTTTAGAAACCCTTAGTTCATTTAGAAGAAGTAGTAGGCCTGGGTCGGGCTGAAGAGACAGTTCTAGCAGTACCGCAAAATGTAATGCAGTACAACTAGCCCAGCCTAGATGAGATGCCCGGCGTTTATGGGCTGTCGGATGCTGAAGGCTCCAACAGAAGTTATTGCCACCTTAGGAGCAATAGTCCTAACGTCACCTTCTCTTAGTAAGGGGATGGATTAGTCTCCCAGTGTTTGTCTAGGCGGTTTTTAAAGGTGTTTACGTTATTACTGTTAACCACACCATGTGGTAGACGGTTCCGAGCTGTTGGTATCTTGATAGGAAAGAAGTTCTCAGCCACTGATGTTCTGAATTGTTTAAGCTGCAGTTTTTGCCCGTTATTTCTGTTGTTTGGGTTATAATCTCGGTCAAGGAGGCCCTCAGGGCTAGCTCTAGTAAGCCCATTTAGGTATTTGAAGATTTCTATTAGCAGGCCTCTAAGGGGTCTTCTTTCAAGTGAAATCAGTTTAAGTTTGTCGAGTCTCTGCGAATGTCTCATTTCTGAGTTACGGAATCATTTTTTAGCTCGGTGCTGCCCACGTTCTATTTTGTTAATATCTCCTCTTTGGTGAGGGGACCAAAATTGCACTGCAAATTCCGTTTGAGGCCTAAAGAGTGAAGTATTTAATGGCAGTACGATGTCACTGGACTTGTAGAGGACATTTTTAGATATAAGCCCGGGCACCATGTTGCCATTCTTGTAGCTAGCATCCACTCGGTTTTTCCACTTAAGATCATTGGTGAATAATATTACAAGGTATTGTTGTTGGTCGACTTCAGTCATGTGCTGGTCTGCCATGGTGTAAGCAGAATTTCGATTTTTTGATCCAACATGCATAACAGTGCATTTTTCAATATTAAAGTTCATTTGCCAATTGTCAGACCAGACCATTAGTTTATCAAGATCCCTTTGGTTGGTTATGCGATCTTGCTCACAGTCTGCTCTGTCAGCAAATTTTGTTAACCTGCTAACGATGTCGGTGGCCAGGTTATTTGTATAAATTTTAAAGAGAAGGGGTCCAAGAACACTGTCCTGGGGTGCTCCTGACATTTCCTTTAACCGACACAGACCCGTTGCCTGCGGCTAGTGAGCGAGTTTCAGAGCCACCTGGCCACGTTTCCAGTTGTGCCAAGCGCCTCCATAGTAGTCGTTCGTGCTCAACCTTATCAAACGCTTTTTGAAAGTCAAGATTAATAAGGATGACTGCTTTGTTTTCATAGCATATATTAATATTAATTGCTAATATTTTCCCTCCTCATTATA
Source organism: Gammarus roeselii (assembly GCA_016164225.1). Taxonomy (NCBI): domain Eukaryota; kingdom Metazoa; phylum Arthropoda; class Malacostraca; order Amphipoda; family Gammaridae; genus Gammarus; species Gammarus roeselii. The sequence continues at coordinate 7,133 of SDVV010018542.1, forward strand.
ACGTTGTGTTTCAAGAATATTTAACAATAGCATTTATTTGTTACAAATATCTTCTTGAACACGCAGGTATTTCATTTATTTTTATTTAAATACTTTAAATAAAAATAACAGAATACAGTCCACTGGGCACTTAACTCGGTGTCAGCATCGCATCTAACTAGGGCATTGATTTCATCGATACAAATTAAAAGGCTTTGTTAGGTCGCAATATCTTAAATTAATAGTATACGCAGTACAAAAAGTTTAGGTTGAAATTATTACACACATGAAGAAATGAAGATGACAGTTTAGTCGTTTTCTGCTTACAGATGATACTTCTGAACTGGTGACAGACTCGATGGAAAAGTTATGCAGCTCGTTGTCTTGTTTGTCTGGGTATGTCTGAGTAAGAGTAAGAGGCCACGAATAAATCTGGGTAAAGAAAAATAAATGAGATAGGCAAAGAGGGGTAATCTGTGTGGAATCCTTGTGAGACCAGGTGGAAAATTGTTTAACTAAATTCAGTTGTTCATGTGTCTGCGTTCGAATGCAGTTGAAGGTGAAGACGTGGAATCGGATTTGTGACACCCGGTAGAACTTTCTGTGTATAAGCCAACAACGTTTTGCATGACGGGAAATCGTTATATCTGTGCCGTCCGGGACAAAGTTGAAGAGTATAAGAACAGCTGGAAGAAGCAGTTGATCTAGAGATGACATTTTTAAGGAGCTTGGCAAGAGCGCCACTGATGGATACACCCATGAAATATGAGGTGCAAATTTCAAAATGCTTAAGGAGAGAGCTGTCTGCTCGAGTTGACTTGACTGCTCGGAGATGACTTGGGACATGAGCCGTGAATGGATGACGCGAGGTTGGTGATGGTTTTGATGCGTGCAGAGGGAGCAAAAACAAAGAATGTAAAGTGAGAGACCAAGTCAAGGATGAACGGATTTTCTCTTTTCGTTCTTTCACGCGTGTCGAAGAGGCGAGAGACCGTGACCGAGGTGGGACTGAGTAAAGAATAATAGTGAATGGATGAGTTTGACGGGCCTCTTTCTCGCTGTATATGTGAGAGTGGGGTCTATGGTGATGAGAACAAACACCTCCTGCCTACGAACCCCACCACGACCCTGCCTCTTAACACCACCGTGATCCTGCATCTAAACACCAGTGCGGCCCTGCCTCTAACACCACCGCGACCCCACCTGCCTCTAAACACCACCGCGACTCCTGCCTCTAAACTACAACGCAACCATACTGCTTCTCCAGCTTTAAAAGTGAAAGTCTTGTTGATATCTAGTGCTATGTAAGTTTCTTCCCATTGGCAATATCGTTAATAGATGCAGTGTTATTAGTGACTGCAATTAGTGACACAGTCTTAGTGCTGGTAGAATTGATCACAGTGTTGTCACAGTTAGATAGCAATACAAAAATTATAATTATAAAAACTTCAGGGAGAAATTATCAAGTGCACAGTAGCAAACCACTGCCTGCCACAGTTAGATAGCTATACAAAAATTAAAATTAATAAAACTTCAGGGAGAAATTATCAAGTGAACAGTGCAAACCACTGTCTGCCTCTAAATACCACCGCGACCTGACGTGTGCTTCCACTGCTTTCAGCAAGAAGAAAAACAAGTGTCGAAATTAATCAGTAAAGATTATGTTGATATGAAGATCTATGTACATTTTTCCCCATAACCAATGCTGCTAATAGTAGCAGTGTCATTGGTGATTGCTATTAGTGTCACTATTTTAGTATTGTTCGAATTGATTGTAGTGTAGCCAAAATTATTATTATTTTTTTTTTAATAAGACCTCGGTTTAAAATTATTAAGTGTACAGTTGTAAGCTACAAAATCATTGAATGCGAAATAAAATGCCTCTACCTCTAAGCCACGGTTTGGTATAAATAATACAGATTGGGAAAAAATGGTCGTGATATAAAATTACATTCGTACCATCACTGTAAAAAGTCTACAAATAGTAAAACCCTAGCTGATACATTTGGAACAGCTGATGACAGCGCAACTATTCCTGACTTCCTGAACTGATAACAAGAGGTTGCCCGTCTCGGCAACGTTTCGTCAGTGTAATGCACCACGAACGGCCATGACTCGAAAATGCGCCGAACCTTCCTATGTTTCACCTGCAACACGACGTATTATGGAGTACATTTTATTGGCGATCCTTGCACGAACAGGAACAGTAAATGTATCCATTGTTTTGCCAAAACGACAGCAGAGACTAAAATTGAGGAATCGGAAAATCAAATTACGACTCTGTTTCAGACCATAAACATAATAGCGAGACAATTGGGAGAACTCAAACAAAATGTGACTTTCCGTACTGCTATTAGATACATCAACCAAGCCCACCCACATTCCCCAGCGAGTACCCTCCCGCCCACTCCCACCGCCTCCTCCCCCATTGAATACCCCTCCAGCTGCCTCTCGCTACTTACCCCCCAGTCACCCACAGGCTACCATTGCAACCTACTCCATCCCATCAGCTACGTGGAGATGCACACGGGAGCGGTCAACCGAGAGATGTCTGGGTGCAGGCCAACGCTAGAAGCAGTAAAGGAGAGATACTGCGTCATAACCGAGCGGAAAATGCTCTTGAAATGAAGAACTCATACGACCCACGCAAGCAGGAGCAAATTGGTTCAGTTTGTTTACTAGTAGGTGACAGTACAGTATATCTCCATGACAAGGAGGTCAAACAGGAGGTCAAAATGCGGAATAGTGATCTGTTACCCGGTGCCACTGTGCACACACTCACCAACCAAATCAAAAAGCTGAGTACCAAAAAGTACGACCTCATTAAGGATCAAGTAGGTTTTGAGAACTTGCAAGTTGATACGCCCCACCAACTATTTTGTTCGGAAGCGCTTCTTGATAAATACTAAAACCTTGTGCAGCGATAACAAATAAAACAAACAATAATGGTATTATGGCCGACAGTTGACCAAGGATGGGCGTCACGAACAATATTCATGACAGGATTAAGTACAACAATCGTGCTGTGGAAAATATAGGCAATGAAGAAGGACGATGCTATGTAAATACAGAACATATTTTTGCAGTAAGACCTAACTATTCCAGCGTGATGGAAGGCATGTAAATGCACGCCGCAGGATGTAGTTGGGCATCCATTTAAGCAATTCAGAAGAAAAATATCACAGAAGGAACAGTCCACGATGAGCACAGGAAGAGGGTCGGTAAACTACGTCACTCAAGAAACGAACGAAAACATTTATCGCATGACTAAAACGAGTAGAACAAGGAGCAAGAATTCATACAGCTACCAAGGCGCACCCCTGACAAACGAACTAGGTCGGGCAGCAGAACCATTTATAACAGTAAATCGAGTGATATAGCGCAACGGAACAGAAGATATGTCCACCAAAACAGATAGGAGAAGAAAATAACAGTTCTACTAAGAAATGTGCAGTCACTATTGCCCAAGGTTGACCTTCTTCTCTTCAAGCTGTAGTAAAAACAAACGAATATAACATAGTTGGAATCAACGAATTGCGGCGGGACATGAATGACCGGAATCTCCAGGCGGAAATAGGCTTTCGAGGACTCAGGACCTTCAGTGTAGACAAGCTCTCTCCAAGCATGAGAGGTGGAGGGTCAGTGCTTTATGTAGAATAAATCCTTCGTCTCATACTTCGCAGAGCAATGGCAACAACAACTTATGAGTTAATCCAGGATGGCATTATGCCCTCTGAAGGGATAATACTGAAAATGGAACTAGTATACCGAAGTCCATGAATAACAGTAGGGGAAGAAGATGTTTTCGTCAAAGAAAACATCTTCTTCCAGTACTGTTATTCATGGACTTCGGTATACTAGTTCCATTTTCATTATTATTCCCTCATCCCATGAGAGAATCTTCGTGGGGAACTTGAGCCTACCTGACAGCATTATTGAACCACACTGGAAGCTGAATTACGGGGTGGCTGGTTGATACGACTGGTCAATAATAACAACCGAACACAGTTCGTGGAAGAACCAACCAGAGGGCCAAATCCCAGCAAATCGAACAATACGGGAATCAGTCAGGTATCACTACAATTTTCGAAAAGCAAGTTTTGACGGCTTGAAGGACGAAATCACAAATATAGATTTCGTGTACCAATTCGATGGCAGAACCAATGATGAATGCTTTGCGTATCATAGAGATTGGGTGGTGCAAGAAAGCAAGCGATACATCACGGAACGAAAAGAACAAATAAACTATCCTTGTTGGCTCAATAATGATATTCAAGAAGCAATTGTTGACAACAGACATTGTACCAAGTCTCCAAAATTATTCCGACCCAGAGTCAGAACAAGCGCATGAGCGGGTTGGTAAGAGAGTGAAGAGAGTGGTCAGAAGCGTCAAGACAAACAAGGAAAAATGTTGCTAAAACTGTCAAGCGTAACCTCAAAGGTTTCTATGCATATGTGAACGAGATACGTGTTGTTCGTGACAGCATTGGCCATCTACGAAACATTGCAGGTCATCTTGAATAATCTGATGCAGACATATCCATGATACCTAGCGAATACTTTGTAACCGTCTTGACAGATGAGAATATAAATAATATCCCAGAAATAGACCGGCCTGGAAAAGTGCTGCATTTGGAAAATATTCACTTCCTCGTTGGTGAAATAGAGGAACAACTCAGCAAACTAAATATTTACAAATCGACTGGATCAGATGACCTGCATCCGAAAATATTACGGAACCTCTCCGATATCACAGGTGGTCTACTGACAGTGGTCTTTAGCAGGTGTATGACTACCGGAATTATTCCAGAAGATTGGGAAACAGCAAAAATCACAACCGCATTCAAGAAGGATAGTCTGCAAGAACCAAGAAACTATAGACTAATCAGTCTCACATCTGTGGTTAGCGAAACCTTAGAAATATTGATGAAAAGACGCATAACATCTCACCTCGGGAGAAATAACTTTATCAAGGAAATCCAACAGGATTAAAGAAGTAAACTTATCTGCCTGTCCAATCTCCTGTTCTTTTTCCAATAAGGTCACCTAGATAAACGGTGAAACCAAAGCTGCCGACTTATTTATCCTGACTTTCAAAACGCGTTTCTTATGTTCCCCCATGAACGCCTACTGAGATAAGTTTAGGCGATTGGCATAACTGGAAACGTGACCAAGTGGCTCCGTAATTAGCGCACGGGCCGCAAGCAACGGGTCTGTGTCGGACAAGGAAAAGTGAGTGAGCTACGATAACATATGAAGTACCCCAGGGGCAGTGTTTTTGTGCCCTTTCTCTATATAATCTATATATATATATATGACATCGACACTGACATCGTTACTAAGAGTACAGTGCACATGATCGCATGACTATCCGAAGAGATCTTAATAAACTAGTGGACTGGTCTTATAAGTGGCAAATGTACTTTAATACATAAAAATGCACCGTTATGCACCTCGGATCAAAAAATCGAGACTCTGCTGACGTAGTTGCAAACCAACATATGATAGAAGTCGACCAGCAACGATATCTTGGAACAATAATCAGCAAAGATCTCAAGTAGAGAAACCAGGTGGAAGTTAGCTACAAGGAAGGCAATAGAGTCATTGGCTTTATATGCAGAAACTTACACTTTAAGTCCAGTGACGTCGTGTGACTCGTCAGGCCTCAAACGGAACTTGCAATACAATTTTGGTCGTCTCACCTAACAGGTGATATTAACAAAATAGAACGTGTTCAGCACCGAGCAATAGAAATGATTCCGGAAGCAAGAAACAAAACAACTCCACAATGACTCGAAGAATTAAACTGATATCACTTGAAAGAAGACGACATAGAGGTCAGTTACAGGAAACCTTGGAATACCTAAACAGGTTTACTAGAACTAGCCCTGAGGGCCTCTTTGCCTGAGATTATAACCCAATGAACAGAAAAAATTGATAAAAAACTGCAGCTAAAACCATTTGGATCAGTTGCCGAGATTTTCTTTCCAATCACGATACCAACATTTTAGAGCCATCTACCACATGATGTGTTAAACTTTAACTTCGTAAACACTTTTGAAAACAGCCTCGACGAACACTGGTAGACTAATCCACCTCCTTACTTATGAAATGTGATGTTACGACTTTGCCGTCAAGGTGGCAACTACTTCCGTTGGAGCCTTCAGCATCCGCAGCCTACAAACGATAGGCACGTCATCTAGACTGGGCTAGTTGTGAAGTAAATTTAAATTTGTAATATTATATGAATGATCTCCTCAGCCTATCCCAGGCCTACTACTGCTACTGCTACTACTACTATAACAGTTTAAATGTCGTTCTATGAACAAAATGCTTATTATCAAGGTGAATGAGCTTTACAGTTGGATTCAACCAAACATAGCGGCCAATCTGTGTTGTCAAAGGGTTTAAGGTGCTTTGCGTCAACCGAGGACAGTATCCTACCGATGTTCGATAAGAACAAGGGAACGGTACCTATCAAATGTGTGAAGAAGAAAGCAATAGCTTGATATATTCTGCAACCATATCACAAGAAAAATCTCCAAGCTCCTCCAAAATCAGAAAAAGTGTCTGATACAAAACATTTTAAACATCAATAGCTCAAATTAGCCATTACAGAC
>SDVV010018543.1:0-13731 GCA_016164225.1 Gammarus roeselii
TAGGCCGCATCCCCCAGTTATTTATATAATAACATATATATATATATATTTATATTTATATAAGAACATATATATATATACATATATATACATATATTTACCGTATTATGAGCACGCTGAAAAAATATACAACCGATGAAAGGCAAAATTTTCGACACCGAACTGTTTCATGTGACATCATTTCAGATAGTCTAGATCTTGGGAATTTCATCGAAATCTGAAACTCGTGGTGGGCTATGTGACAATCGTGTTTGGCCCTTCGTGAATACAAGAGAGGAGGACCCAAGAGGGTGTCACCGCTTTATTTGTTGTACTATAACAAAATGACGGGGAAGTCACGTCATGCGCTGCAACAAAATTCGATCTTAAATTTGGAAAAGAAAATAGTGTCTTTTAGCCTCTCTTAATACCATTTATTGATTAATACATGTTATACATCAACCTTGTTTGCCTCTTCATCACCCGTGCCATAAACCGCTCTGGATAAGAACTGTAGGCAGTTCTAAAGACGACACAACTTAAAAGAATGCCGTGACCTGTAGAAAAGTGAATAAAATAGAACAGAAGAACGCTGTGCAGACAAAAACATTTTGAAAAGTGTACATTAAATTCCAGTAGCAGCTGCCGTCTGAGAAGGAGGGACGGGCAAACAGAAGCTCGGAGGGAGGGGTGGGGAGTGCAAACAGAGAGCAAGAAGAGAGTGGGGCATTCTGATGAATAAATTATTCGAAAATAACTACAGAATGTGTTTTAAGTTGAGTTGGTATCTCATTTAACGATTTTCATTTAAGATTAAACTAGATTTTTTCAGAAAGCAAGAAATGATACCAAGTTCCCACAAGCTATAATGGCATTATTTACCACCGTGAAACCGGTACAGGTTGATCTAGCTGGAGGATGTGAACGTATCGTCTTAGTGTTTTTTTTTCTGAAACAAGAATCAAAGAGAAAATAAACAAGGGCATGCATGAAATCATGAAAATCCCTTCCTTTAATAACACAAACAACAGATGTATCTTCTCTTGGATGCGTAACCGTACGAATGTTGAGTATCTTGGTGTTGATTGTGTATGTTAAGTTATGGCAAGACGATCCGATGGTGCGTACACCCACCGCTGGGGGGCCACACAGCGGGCAGCGCTGCCATCACTTCAGCCTGTGGCGGTCACCTCTTCCTATTGGCTTATTGTAATGGGGGGAACTGAGGACAAACATGGTCGGAAGACGGGGAGGAGAGGAGCGCTAGGGCAAGCTGGGCTATCATCAGCTGTATGGGGAGTTACCTAACATTCAGCTAATCATTGTCCTCATTGAAATAATTTTATTGAAATCCTGTATGAATCGATACGAAATGATAATTTAAACAAAACCAAGTTCGTGAGAACCTCGACTACCATAAAATTCATGCATTAGAAGACTGAAAAACATCTCATGCCGTCGATATTTTAATGAATTGAGGTACGATACATTTGGACGTAGAGTATCACGCATATAAGTGCACAGACAAATACAATATCTTGTTTTTATCGCTGGAATGATGGAATAAAATCCTATTCTAATAATTATATTCCACAGAGTATTTTTAGTTTCCAACCACTTTTATGCAAGTGAAATGGGTTAAGCCAGTGCCAACTGCCTCCCGTCGTCAGCTAACAACAACCAGCTTCGTATTTCCTCTATTACAACTTGTAATCAGCAATAGATAGTATTTAATGTGAAAAAGTCATTACATCTATGTCCCAACTTGGTATAGAATTACATAACCTGTCAGATTCACATAATCACTTGTATGACTTCATCACTGTAGGTCATACACGAATCATGTGAAAATACATCTGTAGGTCATTATGAAGATGAAAATTATCATCTTCTGCATCTGTTCTTTACAAGGAATGACGAATATTGATCCTTGCCATTCATTTCCCTTCCCCACTGGTACTTACTTTGAAAGTCCAATATGTTTTTTGTTAAGTTACAATGTGGCATTTACCACCAATTGTACACTTCCGAAAGATTGTTTCGTGATTGTTCTACAAGACAATTGCGGAATAGGTCCCCAAATGAGGAATGCAACAGAGCGCGCTATAAAATCTCCTAACAGGCAGAATAGTTCAAAGAACTGATCAAACATGTTGTGCCTCCACGGTGGGCCATCCAATGAAAGAGGGAGTCAACACTGATACTAGGTTGCTAGCTGTGGAATCAAAATTGCAGATAGCAAATACCATTTCCCGCCAAGCAGCTTTCTGCGATGCTCAGCAAATTATAACCTCACATCATTGTAGATATAAGATGATCACAATGACATATCTAAAAACAGTCAAGCAGCCTTATGCGATGCTCAGCAAATTATAATTTCAAATCATTGGCAAAAAACTGATCGACCTCATTAAAAACTATGATTTTAATCGGATAACCAACAAGGTACGCCTAAACATGTATGGACTTGACACCATCGCAAACATCGCTCAGACCATCGGAGTTGAACTCAGTAACGTAAACATATTAAAAAACTCAGTTCCGGCCAAATCACGTCGATACGACACCAAATCTAAGGTTTCGCCAGAACAGCCCGCCCCATCCGATGCCAAAACAGTCTGTCCAGGAAAAACAACATCTTCGCCTGCCCCCTGTCACGAAACAACGCTCGCCTTTACCTAACAAAAACTTCGATGCGAATATGGTGTAGGGACTGCAGCCAATGATAGACGGCATCGAACTCCCAATGCAGCTCTTGGCAGATCAAACGAACCATGATGACCCTAAAATACCGAAGAAAACCGAACAGTTGTTGGCTGTGAATACATCCGAGGAGCAGACAGAGGTCGCTGCAGAACGAAAAAACTCAGTGTTATAGAAAATAAAAGAGAAGGCAGCAACGAAACGTAACAAAATGAAAACAATGCATAAAATGTTTGTGTGACAGTCGGTACCCTTAAATGTTATCATGTAAACGCTAAAGTTTCCGGAACGAAATTGTCGAATTGTGGCCCTCATAATGAACGAAAAAGCGACACAAATGACAATCACAGAATCGTTACTGAAATGGAGCACTAGGAATTTCGTTGGCTAATTCACTCTGCTTGGTTTCTCACTATTTCACAAAGATAGGCAAGGCCGAGTGAGTGGAGTAGTATTGTTTCAGTTGAAAACAATCAGCACAAGTATTAGAAATTACAATTCCAAGCAACAGACATGATATGGTATAAATTCAAGTAATCTGTAAACATTCAAAGGGCAAACTCGTGTTCGCCTATCGTCCTCCAAAGAGCACGGTTACAGATTCCATCGACCTATACAACACCCACATCAATGTCGTCACAACACAAAACAGTATTGTGCTTGGAGACTTCACGCTCCTAACAATGAATGGGAAACAGATGGATTTAATGCCACTGGTCAACCATGATTGATGAATCGGGCAATACGTTCATGACCCAAATGAAGAAGATACCTACAATAGGCATCCACATCCATGATCTTCCATTTTGTGTAACAGCCATTACTGTGTCCGTTTTACGATAAAGCTACAGTTGAAATCGTCTCTAAACTGTGATAAACTCACTAATTTTAGATTAGCTTATTCAGATGGCTTCTGAGAGTTCCTTGCGTCAGCGAATATAATCCTCGGACGTGACGTCAATCAACCGTTGAACATTTTTTTTTACTACACTAATAAACATTGAAGTTTATAAAATCCTGTCAATCTGCAAACGTACAAGAAAGGAGAACCACAGCATCTTCGGACGCAAAAAAAATGAAACGTCCGTCATACTATGAACGAATTTAAAATCAGCGGAACAGTTCTGAAGTGCGTCCTCACAAGCAAAATAAAAAGAATACGAAAATTAAATTGTTGTCAACCCCAAAACTGATCCGATTTTTTTAAAATCAATATTTCGAGCAAACAAATCACGATTTGTTACAGATTCTCTCATGAACGATTGTGGCGAACCCAATCTCAGGATATCATAGCGGGGATACGAATTAAAACCTTCAGCACTGAAATTTATTCGCTCTGCCAAAATTATTCGCCGAATCCCTCCCAAGAAATGTCACCCTATCTATAAAACAATCGAATGGCAATTGTCCCTCTCAATGGATATAGTCCAACGTTACACCAATTTTTAAATTAACAAATTGTGTTCCTGCAGGTACCGACCAATTAGTCTCACCTCAGTAATTGGTAAATTCATGAAAAGTCTGATTAACCGAGAAGTTACAAATTCTTGATGACAAATAGCACACACTCGATCCTGCCTGACTTGATTGTTGTAATTTTTCAATGATACAAGTGAAATTTTTGACGCGAAATATCCAACCGATATCATATGCCACAATTTCTAAAAGTTTTATATAAATTCCCGCCCAGACACGCTGTTAGTATGTACCATAGCGAGCAAAAATTCGTTTATAGTTAGTCTGTAACCGAAAAAAAACAATTTGACTTTCCCCAAGAGGAATTTAACTTCATATGGACATTTCTTACGGTACTATATATAGACAAGGCCTCTTAAAGGATAATATTAATCAAATTTCCATTGAGTTCAGATATATTGGACATTGGTCATTGAAGATTTCACTTAGTTCTAAATCAAAAACAAATTTGTGTTCGCTACTGTACATTGCAGAGCATCAGTATTCGAGGCGCGATAAAGAAATGCATCGCTAAAGAAATGCATTCAATGTTTGCTCACGAATTATTATTATTAATAAATCATTTATTTCCATCGTATGGCAATGGGTTTTCAATTTTTTAAATATTACACAGAAAATTTGTTCCCATGAACACTATTTAAATTACCGTAAACAAAAGTTCAATTTGAATTTGTCGCAGCTCGTCTCTAGTGGGCCGCCGGTTCTGATTTCATGCAACAGATTATAAATCACAATATTATAATCAATGATCAACAGCCAACACCTTATTTGAGGTAAGAATCAGGAATACCTGGCATAGGGAAATCAATAGTACAAAACATGGGGCTGGGAAGTCCTAAGAACATGGGGATGGGATATGTTAATCCACTGACACATTGTGAAGATGGACCAAAATATGAATAATAAAGGGTTGAACAGGCGACATAAAAGATACAAAAAATATATATCTAACCCTAGATATGCACATTTCATGATGAAATGCGCCAACATATTGTAAAGATGGGTCTAACATATTGTATGGACAATGAAGTGGTGAATAGACGACTTAAGGTATGCATGAAATATATACATAACACTGAATATATACGCTTCATGTCCGCTAGAAAATCATTAAATGATTGACAATCAGAATATTTCGATACTGGAGTACCAAGATCGAATGAATATACTTCTGCTAAAGAAGATAAAGCACAATATTAGCATATGTGACGATGATTGTATCATCAAAAATGGTACTGTAAATTATAGAAATGACTCAATAAATTATATTATCATCAAGTTTGCCTCTGTCAACGCTGGGAGCTACCTATCATTCGTTGAAAGACTGATGTCGTATCGTAAATATACTGAAAGAATGGAAACATTTGGAACATAAATAAACGACAAAAAAGTCAGTTAACACCTGGGGCAATTAGCTACTCCCTGATCCATGAGCTTAAGGCAGTTCGAGTTGCCCTACGCTAGTGCTATAGTTGGCGTTTGATTTGCCATTTGCTGGTGCTGAATTAAAATCGGTACGCGGTGAAACATAGCTTGTAGGCTTTTCATACTCAAGTTCTTACCACCTTTGTTTCTTTTGTTATCATTTGTGAGCATTCAAATGATGAAAACCAATACTATTGAAGCGTGAGCGATGGTGAATGCTGTTCATGAGGCAAGGTCGAACAGACGGCAGCGAATCTTACATCACGGAGCTTCCTCTCTGGCATGGGTAATATAACAACCAATGTGCCTGAAGGATCTGTTTTAAGTAAATTCATCTTCTTAATATTCATAAACGGTTTTGATATTCGAACATTGGCAAACTTGCAGACAATACACGTTTCAGAAACGGTACCCGGCATGCAGAGCCAGCTTGTAAGTTAAAAAATGGTATCCAGCAGCGACACCAGTACGGTTAAATAGTACCCGCATATACACGTACACGGTAAGAATGGTGTCCGGCATTGGTACCTGCTCGCTGCAAAATAATGTGTAGCAATGATGCCGGTCCGAATTTGTTACACGATGAATTAAATCAACATCGTGAGTCGGCGGCTTGCTCGTCAAGTGCTGATTGAAACATTTTCGAGGAAAATCGTTAAATGCTATTTTCTATTACAACCAATCCCTTTCTTGATCCGTTACTACACAGATACATGAGGCTGTTATGTGATGCTCTTATCGACGTTCGACCACAGAACTAATCTCTCGAAAATTAAAAGGCAACCTAATTGGGTCGGAAGGCCTGATGTCATTTTCTAACACAATTGTAAGCACTTATTCGCTGTTAACTCAATTATAGAGCCTGTTTCGAAGAGTGTTTGGTTGTCAGAGCCGCAACCGTCATGCGCGGCTGCGGGGCACAAAGTGTCTGCCTCATTGGTGGTGTTTGCAGCCCTTCTCACGGCGCCGTGTGCTGAGAAGAGCCGCATAAATAAGAGGGCTTCAGCGGCTGGTGGCACAGGGGCGGGAACCGACGCCAAGGGCTGGCGTACTGGGCTGGAATGTGAGCTTGCTGTGCAGGACTATGATATGGATTTGGTCTAAGTGGGCTGAGATATGGGCTTGCTGGTCTGGACTGGGATATGGGCTTGCCGCACGGGACTGGGTATGCGCTTGATGCACGGGTCTGAGGTATGGGCTTTCTGTACGGGGTTGAGATACGGCCTCACTGTACGGGGGTGGGATACGGCCTCACTGTACGGGGGTGGGATACGGCCTCACTGTACGGGGGTGGGATACGGCCTCAGTGTACGGGGGTGGGATACGGGCTAGCTGTACTGAAAGGAAGTAACAGGCCGCATGAATTTCTTTCTTTATGCACATACTATTAAGAAAACACATTAAACGAAACGTGGTGGACTAACTTCGTTACTAAAGAGACAGTGGTGGGAGAGGCCTGAGAAAACAAATACAGTAATTAGGCACAGGTAATTGCTAAAAAAAAAACTGATTAGAAAGTAGAATGAATTTGTTTGTTGTGCTATCACTAGTACAAACTCCTCCCACAATCGAGGTTAAAGTTTGATGAATGTTGAATATAATTATGTGGACATAACAGTAAGGCTCTTTTCAAATAATATCAGAACAAAATCAGTTTTCGAGAAGCCCTTTCAATATTTAGGTCAATAGATGGTACATGATTATATCTACACAATCAAGATTAGTTTATCTAATATAACATTAGTACTTTTTCAATCAGGTAGATAAAAGAGCGACCAGTCTGACCTACACACATCTCCAGACAATCATTACGCCCCGGGAGAATCAACCTTATTGAGTTTAGGTTAAGTTTTAACAAGTTTTGAACCGATAGAAGATAGTTTTGTACACTTTTAAATATTGTTCTAGTATTTTTTGGTTGTTATGGTTGATCATGAGCAGTAGAATAATAATTCCGTACAGCATCAGAGAGTGCCCTCTCAGTGAAGCATCCAGGGTATAAGCAAATATCATCGTTTGGAAAGCACGGATTCTTTATTTTTTAACTGGAATGTGGGCTCGCTGAAAGGGGCTGGGATATTTGGTTTGTGTTCCGGGACGATGATATGTGTCTGTTTGATGGGTGTGGATACGGGCTTGCGGTACAGGGCAAGGATACATGCTTACGGTACTGAGCAGGGATACGAACTCAAGGTACGAACTGTGATATTAAATCATTCGTTTAAATCGCCTGGCAATGTGTTTTCAATTCTTAAATACAACGCACGAACTTCATAACAAATACACTATATAAATAAGCGAACTTACAGTTCCAATTGAATTCGTCGCAGGTCATCTCATCGCCTTGGGTCGCCAGTTCAAACAGCATGGAGCAAGATATAATTTACAATATTCTTAGCATCAATTATCTTACAGCCAACGTCTAGTTTGAGATATGTATCATAAATGCAAAGGGCTGAGAAATCGTGAATACATTGGATTGGAGAGTTACGAACACAAGAAGTTGGACAAACACGGATACACGGGGTTGGGGGGTCATGAATACATGAGTTTGAGAAATCACAAATAAATTGGGTTCAGAAAACGAAATGTGCTAACACATCGCAAAAGATAGGTCCATAACATTGTACGGTTATAGGGGGCTAAACAGGCGAAGCAATTATACATAACCAATTATTGTAGCGTAAGAGGTGATCACGTGGGCACCAATCATTAGACTAGCGCGCTTATCGCAGTCGTGATGCTCTCAACAGCGGCTTGCGCGTGTGAAGGAGACAGTGAAAAATAATCATCAACATATTATGACGCATATACGGTCACCCGCACCGTAACACGTCACCCGCACCGTAACGCGTCACTCGCACCGTAACACGTCACTCGCACCGTAACACGTCACTCGCACCGTAACACGTCACTCGCACCGTAACACGTCACTCGCACCGTAACACGTCACTCGCACCGTAACACATCACTCGCACCGTAACACGTCACTCGCACCGTAACACGTCACTCGCACCGTAACACGTCACTCGCACCGTAACACGTCACTCGCACCGTAACACGTCACCCGCACCGTAACACGTCACTCGCACCGTAACACGTCACTCGCCCCGTAACACGTCACCCGCACCGTAACACGTCACCCGCATAGTTACACGTATTTAAAAACTGCTCAATAATCAAAGTTATCAGAATATAACACGGCCCCGTTCATAAGCGACAAACTCACCCCGATTACTGACGCTCAACAGTCAGTTGAGAGTCGAAACTGACAAGGCGATCTTAAATATTACGTACCCATTTTTCCAGGGACATGGGCTTACTGGACGAGACTCAGCTTGTTGAATGAAGGTGGCTGAAGAGGATTGAGATACGGGCACGCACGTGGTATAAGGGCACAAACACGGGCTTGCAATACGGGACTGCAATACGGGCTTCAGCTACGGGAGTGGGATATGGGCTTGCTGGGTTTGCGGCTGCTACAGGGCTTTGACAGGTAGTCGCTTGCCTGGACTATTGAGTATGGCCCCCAGGGATAATCCAAGTAATGTGGTAAAAGAATAAGCTCTCGGCCATTATCAGGAAATGCTTTACTCAGATGATTCTCTTGACGGTGAAGACGGCAATTTGGCAATGTGCAAGCCCTATCCTAAATGTGCGGGCCTAGAACTAATTTGACTTAACATAAAACAGTCATTTTGTTACTGTATACGATTACAATTAAACAGGCATTCACGTTTCGTCACACGTGAAAAATATCGAAAAACGGTATGCTGCTGGACCGAAAATACACACCCGTTTATGTGGTGCACCAACAGAGCTGCAAATTTGTGCCGTAATATGATAACATATTATATATTTGCATGTACAACAACATTCTATTGAAAAGTGATTACGATCACAATCAGACATTCCGCAAGTTAAGGTTTTGATCTCGTCTAATTTGCATCCATGAAATCCTTTCTTTGTATTTTCGACAAACTCTACTACAGGAAATAAACCATCCAACAGGAAAAAACTATTATTTAATGAAATAAATCCGTGTAGCTTAGTGTCTAATCTTATTAATGCAATTTCAGTCATTTTTTATGTGTCAAAGCCATTAATTACAGCTTCTTAATACATAAATAATATCCATCTAAATTTTAAAATAAATCTGAATGAATTTCATTTTTGTTTATTTAGATAACAATATTACATTTGGAATGCCAATGCGGCTCGTCCGACAACTTAGCTCAAGTCGATGATTATTTTTTATTTAAAAAATATGTACAGAGGAATAACAATATTAGGACTAAAATCCAATAAATTCATTTGCTTATAAACAGTTGAAACAAGTGAGGGGGGTGGGGACGGAGGGGATTAGGTGGGGAGGGAGGGGATTAGTAGGGAGGATAGCTACATACATTGTAAAGAGACTTGAATCGCTTGCCACAGTCAAGACAAAGCTTCTATGACGTTCTGTTCTTCAATTCCTTGCTCTCTATGGTCACTCCTTCTTAGCACACCTTTCACCACGCTCTAAAATTATAACAAAATTGTCTGTCTGTTATATTGCCAGACAGACAACAAATTCTAAAACGATGGCTGTTACGGGCTACAAATATATAATTGTGATTTAGATTACCGATGACTACGAACTCGTTTTCCGACAGTACACCACTACTTCTTACCGGAATACCTCTACCTCTAACCGGAATCCCTCTGCCTCTAACCCGAGTCTATTTCAATCCTCTGTGTCCCAAACTAAATGAAATATCTGCACAGAGATGCTTGACGAAGGAGCTGAAATTAAGACATGAAGCCTACGTGTTAATGGGTGGCAGGCGTCGGGGCGCTGTGGGAGTTGACAGGGCTGACGGATTGGGATGTTACCCGGCCCCCCCATGGAGGGTGACAGAACCTCATGGGGACCTCGCCACATCTGCATGGTATTGAGCAAACATTTCCTGTAATTGTTCACGTAGACTATTTGCATGCATCAAGGTCATGAAAATTGTGACGTACGTTTCAACTGATCGCGTGACCTGACACAACCCTTACTTAAATGAGATCCGATTGTTATATGTTTCTCCAGTTGACTCCATCGGATTGGTCGGTTTATCACGCCCCAGTGTTCCATCACCCCGCAGGCCGCTGATCTATCTTACCCGCTGTCCAGAGGGCATAGAGTGGCCCGTCTTGCGTGAAGCGCGGGACCACCCGCCGAACACGCCAGAGCCACAAGCGCTACCCAAGACCAGCTGTCGCTTGTACGATGTTGTATGCTAAGGGCCGACTTGTTGTTCATGGTTAAGAAGTATTTGTTAACCATGCTAGTTGTTCGCCTAGAATGGAGAAACAGATATATGCAAGTGCTCTAATATTCGTTCTGTGAAAAAACATTTCGCGGGAAAGAGTCAGATTAATTCACCAGCTTAATTATTCGACTACATAAAATTTTTGAGTGTTACTTTTGTTCAAGTAATTCCAAAACTGAATTATTTTCCGTTCTTGGCAAATAATCAGGCTCTAAATTTCAAATTAAACGATCGACATTCGGTCTAACAAACATATCTTGTTTTGAAGACTTGCTGCTGCGGTCACACGAACACCTCGCGCTAAATTGCCCAACATTCTCACGAGGGAGTCGGTTGTTAGTTCTCAGCAACGAGTCTTCTCGGCCGTGTCTTGGCTTGTCTCAGAGTGGATAAGAGCTTTCCGCTCGTCCTCGCGACTGCTGCTATCTTCCTCCACGGCGAGAACCTCCACCGAGGGCTGCAAGGTGTGTTCTTAGAGCCAGAGGTCCTGGTTCGTGTTGGTGTTTCAAGAGGTGCTGAAACATTTCAATGGGCCCTTTGAGCAGGTTGTTGCGGTGTGGGCACGCACGGCTAATGGCTTGGTAATGGTCGGCATGGAGGGCTGGGGCTGAGGGTACACTTTGGATCAGAAACTCCACACATGGTCTCCTAAAAGAACTTTAATTAACATCAGATTCGTTATTTTAATCCTTGAAGTGACAAGAATACCATCGTTCAGACCTTACGGAAAAAGTGTTCCGATAATCGATGAAACTTGCGAACTCGTGTTTATTGGTAAATAACGCATTGGTAAGTCACAACTTTACACACAACTGCACCCGATCGAGCAGTGCTGTACAGTGCAAGCCTGCAAACCCGGACATTTACACTTCATGTGTCGGGTAGTAATGGACCTAAATGGACTCGCATGTAAATACTAACAGAAGCAAAGTCTCTTCTATGTACGCAAGAAAGTGTTTGCTCAGGTCCAGTCGCCAACCCAGCAAAATTAGGAATACCCACGTGTTCTAACCAGTAGGGGGTATACTTTTCATGTCCTCTGTTTAATACCAACAATGTACACAGAAGAAAGTAATGAGTTTTAATTGCGCTAGACGTCCCGCCCAATTACTTTTTTTAAACCGATAACCTCTCTACGAGCGCTGACGTCATTAACACGCGTTCAAGTAATGCACACAAACATCTCAGGAACAAGCAAAACGACAAGAATTTCGGTAACCAATTGGCATTACATTACACCCGCTGATGCGAGAACCTCCTACAAACCCAGAGGTGAGATACTCTCCTTACCACTGCTGGCTGCAGTGGCACTCATAGGTGGAAATAGCTGAGGTACGGAGGACTGGATAGAAATAGTCTTGCTTCCCGAACCGCTTACTAATTATTCCGGTGCTACGAAAAAAAACTAAAAATTTCTTTACGAAGAACAATATATTTATCTCATTCAACAGTTTGTTTGTTCGACAACCGTTCGGGGTTATTTATAATGAAGTTCCTAGTTATAAATGACAGCAAAAAACAATTGAAATAAATCGAACACCGTTGACACCAAACGGAAGCTCAAAAGCATGAGTACTAGATAAGGTAACTGTGGAAGATGAGGTGCCGGTCGCCCTTTAACAGCAATACACGAGCGAGATTGTACAAGAACATTGCCAATCACGGAACGAAGTATCACAGAAATGCTTGCACGAATCTCTCTAGATACAATCAAAGAAAATAATCTGGAGCCGTTAGTTCCGGTGATCGTGGTGGCTAAGCGCGTGCAGCACGACGGGCGTTAATGTCATTGCCGATCATTTCAAACAGTGCCTCCATGGCTTCATTGGCTGTGTGTTACAAGGTCACCGAATATAACAGCTTCAGACTGTTTTATTTGAAAATATTTAAAGGGAGAAATCCAAATCAATATGCCAGGCACTTTGGAAGAATTGAGGGAGCGCATAAGACGAGAGATAAGTGTTATTAATCGTACGACGTTACATCCTGTGAAGGACGATGCTCTTGTAGGAGCTCACTAGTGTATTGGTGCTGAAGGCGACACCTTAAAGATATCTCAACAAAAAATAGAGAGACATACAATATAATAAGGTTTGAGAAGCCAAATCACAATTCTCCATTATCTATTAGGGTGTCATATTGTGGGATTCCATTCAAAACATAATCAAATCTTCAACTTCATTGTGCCTTTAAATCACAAAATCAAACAACGTTTTGGATAAAAATATCAATACAATTATCCAAGCTATTTTCTATCATCTTAATTATGTGTCAGGTCATCCATAATTTACTTTTTCTTCAATATTTAGGTGTTTTGCGATATTTTTTTTTAGATATGCTACCCGGAGAGAACAGTTTTGTTTTCCTAACAATAATTTGTTTGTCGTAACAAAAACGATGTTTCACTTGGGAGATAATAAAATAGTTTTGTTACAGTAGCAATGTCGTTTTGTCCCAACAAAATATATTTTGTTGCAGTGTTTGCCAAATGAAATAATTTTGTTGCGACAACAAATTATTTTGTTACAACAGCAATTGTTTTGCCGTGACAGCAAATTGTTTTGTTGAGACAACAAAACATCTGATGTGTGGCTGACAATTGGACCATTCACATCCTCCTATAAATGTAAATATATTAACACAATCAAAGGACGGCGAAAGTGTATTCATGCTAGAATACAAGGCGAGGGATTCAAAGCTATATCTTCAAATTTACTTAACGACGTTAATCCCACGACGCACGTATTGCTATGCATTAGCTCATCAGGTGGGAGTATCTATAAATCGAAAATTTGCATCAACAAAAAAATCACGCTGGTTATACCCAAAATGGGTATCCACACTACGA